>JANRGW010043924.1:3277-19505 GCA_024733675.1 Psilopsiagon aymara | reverse complement strand
GTGGGGGGGAAGAAGGAGGGGGAAGTGAGTGAACAAAACTGCTTGTTTTACAGCTTAAACCGCGGCAGCTCTTTTAGAAGGGGGAGGTGGGTGATCAAACTGCATGGCTGATTTACAGCTTAAACCACGACAACAAGAAATTTTGCAAGCTCTAAATTTTTGTTTAAATAGGAACTGTGAACTGCAGCTGGAAAACCTGTATGTCTGCACTGTCTTTCTAAAGGTGCATTTTAACTGAAGACTCAAAGAAATGCGTTGCTGCTTCTAAGTTTTTATGTCATGATGTCCAACAGTATCTTAATGTTAATAATGTCGTATGTGGAAGACTTCAAACACCATGAATAAATGTGGGTATTAGTCCTCCTTAGCAATGAATTTTATAGTTAAAAAGCTATGTATTTAAAATACATTAAAAAGTAGATTGATTAGCTACCTGAGTTAATTTTTTAATGGAAGCCATTAAAGTGTTTAGAAAGAGCAACACGGCTGTAATATTACAGTTGTACCAAACTACAGAGAATTTCTACTATTTTTAATTTTACCTGAAACAGGTTAATGATGTCCCATTTCAGCTGTAATTTCTATTATCCAGAAAAATACAAAAATATCTACTGCTTGCCATTTCTTATGGTTCCTTCTTTGATTTAGTTGATTCTATGATTCTTGTTGCTGTTTCTTCTATGCTTCCCTGAACTATTTCACTTTGGTGCTTTGTGAGTAATTAAAACCTTAAAAAAAAGTACAATGATGGAAATGAGAATAAAACAATATGCTATGTTACAACAACACATAGGTAGAACTCATAAAGTGCATTAAGCATAATTCATATTAAGATTAAACTTTTTAATATATTATATTGGCATCATAGATAAAGGAGACCAATTTAATAAAGCAGATCTAGGCTTTTGACAAATACGAAGAATCGAATCTGTATCCCAAGACCTTCTCTTTCTATTCTGGCCTTGCTATTATAAACTGCATTTTCTTCATAGTAATCTATAATAAAATAAAATATATTAAGCACTTCCAGTAGTTTTACATTGAGCTTTAATATTACTGCTATTTTTTTTTAAACAGGCCTTATATAGTGAACTTATTTTAATTTTTTTCCCTAATCTTTTGTTATTGTGGACATGAGTTAGTCTGACTGAATGGAGAATTGAAATAACTACAACATCAGCAACAACAATGACAGTAATAACATCTTGAAAGGTTTTGATTATTTTTTATAGTGAGAAAAATGCTAAAAGTCACCATAAATTCAGAATCAGAGAAGTTTTTTATAGTTTCTCTTTTTTCCTTCTTGTATAGCAAGAGTTTTCAGATGAGTTCAGAAGAAGATGTATAAAATTTTGTCTATTACCCCTTCTCTTCTTTTGGGGGCCACTGAAGTGAACAAGTTTTGGGGGCTACTTGGTGCTAAAGAGTGATGTTTATAGATTTCTCCCTTCCTGTGAACCAAATGAACTGATTCCATGACAAAGCCTCACACCCTACCCCAGGACCTGACTGTCAAGTTGCAGCAGTAGGGATCACTGGCTGACAGACTGCTGCAGAGGAAGCTCAACATCCCTCTTGGCAGAGTAACAAAAAGTAAGACAATTTTCCAGGAAAATAGAGGGCCTGTCCCTGATCCACAAGCTGACATCCCCAAAAGGCATTTGTCCCATCCCCATGACCCTGCACAGCTAGCCCAGGGCTGTGTCTGACCACAATTCCCCTCAGTAGGCCAGATCTGGACTCCCACCCGTGGACTGATATCCTGGCTTTGGCCCTTGCTTATCCCCAGGGAGATGCCCGATGCTCCTGCCTTACCTGCCCTGCTCTCTAGCTGGGGCAGTGGGATGGGCAGCCTGCTGCCACCTCACCTCTATTCCAAGACCTGTGCAACATGAAGAACAAAGAGCAAGAGCAAGAAGTCCATGGAAATCTGCAGAGGTATGGCATTGCTGGGATTGTGGAGATTTGGTGGGACAGCACAAGTGGCAACCAAATTCTCCAGTGCTTTGGAGGCAATTTTTTGACACAGGTTCTGGTGGGTGTACTGGTGGTTTGACAGCTGACAGCCTTGAGTGCAGTGATCGTAAGACAGAACAGTTTAAGATCCTAAGGGTAATAGTACGTAAATAAACCCCTTGGACCTCAAGAGAAGGTATTTAGGCTTTTCTGATTGGCTGGATCCTGATGGAGTCTTGTTCTAAAGGGCAAGAAGGCACAAATTAACATATTTTTCTTTAAAGACAACCTCTTCAAAGCATAATACTCTAGCCCAATGTGCAAGACAATGAATGGGTTAGACGAGCCTCCTTGGCTGAATACAGTACTCATCTCTGAGCTTGAACACTGAAAAGGAGTTGAAAGATGTACTATCAAGGAGGACAAGAGAAACCTTGTTCAGGCATACAGGGACAGAATTAGAAAAGCTAAACGCTTTCTGAATAATGCCTTACAATTGCACAGGCTGGTGGATAGTTGCTTCTTCTGCTGGTTGAAACAAAAGATTAGTTGTCTTGTGCTCTTACAGTGCTGAAGGCTAACTGCATTGGGCTGCAGTAGCAGGAGTATAGCTTTCAGGTTGACAGAGACAATTATTCATTGTACTTAGGGCTTACTGAGACACACCTGCAATATTGTATCTGCCTTTCAGGTCCTCAGTGCGGAGCAGAAGAAACCAAAGTCCTGTGGAAAAGCATTAGGAACACTGGGGGCTAGAGCACATGTTGCACAGGAAGAGGCTGAGAGAGCTGGGTTGTTTAGCCTAGAGAACAGAAAGATAAGAGATTTAGACAAAAATTTCAACTGCATGTAAGAAGGCTGCAAAGAAGATGGACGCAGACTCTTCACAGTGACATGCATGAGACAACAGGCATAAATTGCAGGAAGGGAAATTTCAACTTGGCATAAGAAAAAAACATCCCAATCAAGGTGATTAAACAGCAGAACAGATTTTATAGAGAGGTTTTGAAATACTAGTTGCTGGAAATACTCTGACTGATAAGGTGCTAAATAACCTGAGTTACAATTTGGGTTTTGACCAGGTATTTCCAGAGGTCACTTTCAGCATTATTACTGACTGATTACTCTGTGGTTACTGAACACAAAGGATGACTGGGCAAAGAATTGACAAACTATGCAATACATACCTTGCAGACACTTTAATTAGTTCGTTGTGGGAGTTAATGAGTTAATAGGATTTAAAACCAGAATTATTTTTATTTTTTTTCAGTGTATTTTCCATTATCTATTTCAAATAAGTAAAATATAAGATGTCTTCCAGGATGGGGCTCCGCAGAGCTAGATTCAGTGTAACAGAATTATTTTGAGAGGTATTAGCATTCTAAAAAGACCATTTACTGAGAATGGCATTGAGTTCATGCACATGCAACAGAAGCTGAAGGCTCAGAAATGATATAGAAAGAAAAGTTATTTCCTTCTAGCTAGATAGACTGAGCTGCTGTCTTTTTAAGTTGCAGCTGAAGATGCTATTGGGAGACTGCTGGAGTTTACTTAGTTCCTATTCTACTGTACTAAGCTGAAAAGGCAGTAATCTGAAAGTATTTTGGTGTTCTATGAGTCTGCATTTTATAGTTAATATTTGCAGAAGAAAATGTGTACCATTTCTTAAATCCCTTGAAAAAATCATTAGTTTTGTCAGACAATAGAGAAACAGCAGGCAGCTTTATCATTAGAAAAATCTTTTTCTTCTGTATCTTTACGGAATCATTTCAGTTGCGTACATACACCACCATAACTGAGATCACTAGCTGACATCTACAGATTGGAAAACAGAGCAAGGATTATGCTGAATATCTGACTATCTGCCAGGTCTCAGAAAGCAGTAATGAAACTGAAAATGCAGATGCCTAGGATCTGGGCAAATAGAACTGATTCAAATTCATGCTGCAAAAGTGTAAATGCTTCCTCAGTTGATATCCACTTATAGCCACTCAGCTGTAGATACCTACCCACCTTGACAAAGGCCCTATACAACCTGGTGTTAGGTTGCACAGTGAAAAGACAGAGCTCCCTTCTCTCTGCTTGGTTCAGGCGCAGGATTTGTGACTGTTGTATCTGGTCAGAGAGAGAGCAATAGTGAGGGAATGAAGGAGCCACATTCCCTATAAAGGAGGCTTACCTATGGGAAAGAGATACTAAGGAATGGAGAATGCAGAACAAAATTTATTTAGACAGCATCTACATGTTAAGAATCAATAAGATATAATGCCTAGTGTTCAGACAGGACTCTCTTTCTGCTGTCAGTTTAGAAAGATGTCAAACAGTTGCGCTATAGAAGAAGAGAGAAAGCATGTGAAATAGAAATTATAATCCAAATTGCACTAGCAGGTTTATGCTAGCCCAAGCCACATTCAGTTATTGAACTTTAGTAACATCCTCAACAGCATGTGAATACATGGTACTACAAATTTCCTAGGCGTACAAGATTCATAGCCATAACCAGAGTTTGACATCTGTGCTTGGACGAATATCCTTCCTGGTTTGCAACCTGATGGTCTTTTCATTTAATTAGATGCATAAGGCAGGAGTGCACTCATTGGGAGTGTGAGTCATGTTTATGTCTCCAATAAGTCATGAAAACAGCTTCAGTTCAACTCTACAATGGTTGTGTAAAAAACATATACAGCTTTTAGCTGTGGACAGACAATATGTTGAATAACCTTGTGTATTTCCATAATGCTTTAGGTGGCATACATTTTGGTCTCACTGAACTCTTTGGGTGTTGAATTAGAAGTCCCAGTCAGAGATTACAGGCCGAGATCTAGAAAAGGAGCCATGTTCTTCACTGAATTTTCCTTGCATACAGTGAAGCTGAAAGTATGGCTTGTTACCCACCATCTCAAGTACCACAGTGTTTCACCAATGCATACTAACTATTCTCAGCCAGAGCTCGACCTGACCAGTGAATCTGCTCTTACGGCATGCTCAGTATTTAATGATCCATAGCTGACAGTGACTGAAGGCCACCAAAAGCAAAATGTCTGTAGTCTGTGCACAGAATACTCCAGAGGTGGTTAGTGTAGGACATTGCTGGGATTTCAATAACAGGACATATATAAAATTAACAATTCTGACATATTCCAATCATATTTAAATGAAGAGGAAACAGTTGCTTGATTTGGCTTTGTTTCTGCAACTGCATGGGCCTTTAATAATGGTGGGCATTAATTTCTCCAAGTATATCTGAACAAATATTTTACTGGATGGTATGACTCATTTTTAAGATAGTCTGATTATTTTCATTAGAAGATTCTGCTTTTAATAGCACAGAATATCAATAATCATCTATTTGGGTATAGATCTTCCATTGAAAATAATTGCTTCAGAATGATTTTCTTTGTGGTTCTCTTTTTTCTTTTCTTTTTTTCTAACTTTAATGCTGTATGAAAGAGTTCATTTATTTTTGAGAATGAAAGTAGAAAATAATCTATTGTTTGCCAATGTTAAATAATTGTCAGACTTTTTTTAAGACTTATAATGGCATCACATTTTGGAGCTGTTATTTAGAAATTAGTAGTGGCCTTTGAAAGATACTCTATTAAAATCTACAGTTAGAAACTTTTCTAAAACTAAAGTTAATATACAGCATAAAGATGGTTATCAACTACTGCCTCATACATCTTTGCTTATTCTACTATAAAGGAGGACTTTCTTTTCAACTTGCAGTGTTCTACAAATAAATCTGTTCTAAATTGCCCATCCCCATTTTATCCCTAGGCCATGAAGCAAAACTGCCATCATGAAGTCTCTTTTAGGCAGACTAAAATAAGATTGAATCTATAACTACCTGGATGTTAGAGGGAGAGGTGGGGCATGACAGAAAACACAAGGTCTTATTTAGGGTAGCTAAGATGAAAAACATCTAGCACTAACATAGGCCAAAAGAACTTTCTGTTATCCAAGAGAGCAGACTAGTGCTAAGTTCCACAGCCTGTCACTGGTGGACAGCACTGTTTCTATGTATGGCTGAGTTAAACTGTGGGGAGAGACTAGTATTAAAAGTCAATTAGAAAGTGAAAAGTTTAATAAACTGGAACAAAATTATTACTTGTATTAGCAGGATAGGTTAGTAGGATAATTCAGTCTGGAAGGAAACCGATGAAGTTTCTGGTGCAAGCTCCTGCTCAAGCTAGGGTCAACTGATAGATCAGACCAGGTTGCCCAGGTCTGTATCCAGCTGCATCTGGAAAACTCCAAGGCTAGAGATTTCACAACCTGTCTGGGCAGCCTGCTCCAAATGCTTGACACTCTTAACAGTGAAAAGTTTTTCCATTATATTCAGTCAGAAACAGACTTCAAATTATACCTTTTTTTTTTGTCATACTTTTAGACAGTAAGCGATTAAATAGCACCAGAAACATTTTACAGATACAAGCTACAGCTAGAAAAGAGGAAAGATTTCAAATTACCCATAAAAACATCCCGTGTCTAAAAGCAGAAATCTAAGCCATTGGTCTCGTATGTAGATATTACTTATCTAGATGACAGTTATGCTATCTGTATTTACTTTATAGCACATTATTTGTCATAGTAACAAGGGACTTGAAACTAAATGAGACTATTTGGGTAAAAAGGTATGAGGGGGAAAAAAGCACTACAGTTTATATAACTCTTTAAAACCAGGAAAGCATTTCATTATGAATTAATAAAAGCGGTAGAGAACTTGAACAGAATCTAATTCCTTTATATGTGGAAAAGCACCCTACCCCAAGAGAAAACTATCTTGCACAAGTGAGGGAAACTCATTCGACCTCAAGGAGATATGGAGGTTTTATGAGAAGACCTGGATCACTGATTTCAGTGGTGTAACACTCATAGACAAGGACATCTGCATTTATGCCTGAAGATATCCTGAATGTTCTTTTCAATGAAAAATGTTGTGCTTAATAGATCTTGGTATACCAACACTGACCTACAGACATTATGATTTTTTTGTTTCTTTGTATTAGAAATATGTTGAATGAAAGTGTGCCTTGCCCCCTCCAATAGGTACGACTGGTCAACTACAATGAACATTATCTTTCAGCATAATTAAGAGAATATAGAGAAGCCCCTCAGGGTTCTCAAAATTTTAAGTAGAATACATTTACACTTCTGATTCAGAAAAATAAACCAGAAGATCATAAAATGGAAGTTATTAATGGTTTCAATATCACCATCTCCTTGCTAATGGTTTAAATAAATTATTGGTATAGAGATTCCCTTAGCTGTTTAAAAATAGCAAGAATATCTCCAATTATTCATGTTTAATGTTACTCAATGAATGAGGGTGAATCTTTGATCCTATTAATGCCTTGCTAGAAATTAGATGGATGTCCAGAATTTGGGGGATTACACAGTTCTATTATAGCAGCTATATAAAAGTAGGCAATAAGAGTTATAAAGTTGTTAGAACTACATAAGACTAGGGCTTTTGTGCTGGCAGGGATCTAAACAGAAATGGTTTGAAGGAGCCTTTGTATGTGTGCATGTATATGCACAGGTAATTCCGTGCATGTAACACAGCAGAGGTTTAAAGCACAACACTATTCAAAACAAGATCAGTGTACTGATAGTTACTTGTAGTTTATTCATTATCAAGACAAAACCAGGAGAGACTCTTATTTATTATGTGTTGATAAAGAAATAATGGCTTCCTTGATGAAGGATCTTATAATGTGCTCCAAGGCATCAGTTTGACACTATGCATGAATTACCAAATGCCCAACTCTGAGTTCATGGATAACCAGCAAAGTCCCAACTCATGATTATGGCACAGGCAAATTGTCTTATATTTTCTGTGCACTGTGGTACCTACATTGTTGCAAAAGCATGTGCATAATAAGCCTCAAAGATAGAAAGACAGACACAAAAGGATTCATTCTTAATTCCTGTACATTTCTTGTGTTTTGATTCTTCTGAACTGTCTAAAAGAGAAGACTCTGGGTTGGATGGGTGGTATGCAAAGCAGATTAATTAGCTAAATAAAAAGACAATGGACATCTTCTGAGAGAAGAAGATAGGAATTTTATCATATTAACTTGCTCTGAGCTGTATCTTTTGATTAAAGTGTAGCTCATAAAGTAGCTTGATATATAGGCTTGTACCAAGCTGAGGAAGAAGTCAGATCTGTTCTGAGGCTGCTACTGTAGACTTACTTTGAAATATAGATGTACCCTTGGTACTGCTTTGCACCTGGGATTCAGGGTTACAATTGCTCATGTCCTTGTACTTTCATGTCCATCCTGTCTTACAGGAATCCTTCCATTATTTTACACTTAGATCTGATATGTAAATACATGATTAGTCATATGAAATTTTGTGATAATAAACATAAAGATTTACGCTACTGAAAAGAATCACTGAATTCACCATCAGGAGATAAAAGCAAT
Organism: Psilopsiagon aymara; assembly: GCA_024733675.1. Lineage (NCBI taxonomy): Eukaryota > Metazoa > Chordata > Aves > Psittaciformes > Psittacidae > Psilopsiagon > Psilopsiagon aymara. The sequence continues at coordinate 11,118 of JANRGW010043924.1, read as the reverse complement.
TAGCTTGTGTTGTTTTCTTTTTTTCTTTCTTTTTTTTTTAAAAAAAAAAAAAAAAAAAATATTTTACAGTCCCTGGCTATGCTGATTGAATTAAGAGATGAAAATAATCTCTTCCTGTTTGGTATAACTGAGAGCTTTTCTGGCAGGAAATCAAAGAAGAAAAGTTTGCACAGCACTGCTGAACCCACAAGGAATATAATCATATGTGACTTCCAGAGACAACTTCTCTGTGTTGTCACTCCTCACCCAGTTCCCAGGATATGTAAAATTCCAGAATGCACCTACATCACATACTGGTATAGAAATCTCTCAGGAAGCAGAAAATGTCTCTATTGTAAAACTAAGTGGAAGGAACAGAACTATCCAGACTCCCAATACAGGGCGTGCTTCTGAGTTCCCTAATTACGGAGTGTGCTACATATGGATACACACCTGATCAGAGTGAGTAAATGACGTCCTCAGATTTTAAAAAAGATGAAGGCAAATGCTAGTTTTATATTTTGTCCTGCTCCATACTCATTTTAATGATGAACATGAACAACAGAAAGCATGAATGAATTATTTTCCTGTGAGATATGGTAGAATTTTTTGTGGAATCAATTATGTAACAAAGAATAGCCCCCGGCAAAATGCAAACAAGCTTTGCAACTACCAGTATTTTCAAACTGAAAACAAGTGCTTAGAAGGCATTTACTTGTACTTGTGTGGGCTTCTGTGTGTTTGTCAACATAAAAGTACAAAGTGAGTATGAGAAGTGCTCTTTTATACAGTGATCATTTCCTTTTTTAAGCTTACCTGGAATAACGTAGTATTTGTTTAGCTTTTAAACAGGTATTAAAAGTACACCAAAGAGTTATATGCAGAGGTTTACAAAGTTTCTGTGCACCTATGCATTTCTCCAGCATTGTAATTTAACAAGTAATTAATACTCTTGGTTAAGTTACTGGTTGAAGGGTAAAAATATAATGGCTTTTGTTACTGACAGAATATCTAAAGTGGCTTTTAAATCATAAATGAAGAAACATACGTAGCTAACCCAAATTATAATGCCCAATAGTTCTCGTATTTTTCAATATGTTTTATATACTTTCAACCGCTTCTGATTTCAGCTGTACCACTTACTTTTTTTTTCCTTATTAGTAGCTAGTGATGCTAATAAGAACAATGACAACAATGCTGATAACATACCAATGTTTTAGTTGTTGCTAATTAGCACTTACCCTGATCAAGGGCTTTTCAGTCTCTCATGCTCTGCAGTGAGGATAGGCACAAGAAGCCAGGGGAAGGAGAGACAGGACACCTGACCTAAACTAGCCAAAGGGGTATGCCATATCACAGCTTGTCATGCCCAATATATAAACTGGGGGGAGTTGCCTGGAAGGGATGAATACATTTTTCTTAACATACTAATATTTATGTACTTTGATTATTGCCAGAAATCCAACATCTTCTCAACGGTCAGATGAGGTTGTCTGCAAGTTGTAGAGCTACAACGTTAGTTCATTTATTATTAATAGAGCTCATAAAACACCTGTACCATCCAAAACAGCCTGAAACAATTGCACTTGAACATAATCTAAATCCTCTTCTTCCTCAGGGCGTTCTATTTTCTAGTGTATAATTAGGTGTCATCAGCAGTGATGGGAAGAACTCTACTCCACCCCATTTCTTACAGTAAAAGATATAGCCTACAGCTAGTAAAATATTTGACTAGCTAGAGAACAAAACCAAGTAATACAGACAGGTTACTACTTTTTGACAAAAATATAATTAGTTTACTAATGAACTTTTTAAAGTCTGCTTTCTACAAAATTTGAGACTGTTTTTGAAAGAGGGAGAGTCCAGCAAGACCCTACAGCAAATTTAAAGCCATTGCAGTCAAGAACGTTGTAAGTAACCTCAAAAAATTTTAAAAATATATCTACTAGCCCTTGTAGATATACATGAACAGATTCATATTAGCTAGAGAAAACTCTATCCACAGCTGTACAGCCTGTTCCTAATTTGGATGTTTGCACTCCTTTGCAGTGACAGCAAACTGCAGACTCACAGAAAGAAGGAAATTTTCACTGGGGCTGTTTTTCCTCAGCTTACCAAGCTCTCGAATGGAGATATTCCAGGATTTTGTGCTGGTTCACCTGCTTATGCATAAAGGGGGCAGAGTAAGGCAGACTACATGGTCAGGTCATGGCACCTTAAGTAAGCCATCATACTTGTCAATCAATCTCCTAAATCATGACGCATTGTAGAAACTGTAGATTAACTTCAGCCTCTAAACACTTCTTGAAAGTGGCTCTCTTTCAACTTATGACCCTCAAATTAATAGTACATTGGATGATCAACAAGCTAAGTACTTCTTAAACTGGTATTCAGAAATACACACTGCTGCTAAGACAGGAACAAATGTTTGTTATACACAGGAAAATTAAGTCAGACAGGATAAAAATAAAAATGGCTAAAATTAGAGCTGAGGGGGCATACCTGTGGCTAAGATTAGAGCTGAGGGGGCATATCTATCTTGGTAAGGTAGTAAACCAAATAGCCCATATACCATTTTGTAAATTCAAAATAATGTTTAAAACAAATAGATTCCTGGAAGTAAAAGAAGTAACAAACTCAGCATTGTCATAATTACCTGTGGCCTTGGCCTTGGAATAGCAATATGAGCAGTGTTATTCCAGCCATCGTAAAGCTTTTTTTTTAAATTACTTGAGATGAATGGACATAGTCCCTTGAAGTAGTAACTAAAATAGTACAAAGAAGAAAAATGCCTCTTTATAAGGATATTTTACTTAATTCTGCTCATGTAACAATGAAAATTTATATTTATTGAAGCCAAAAGTAGTTTTCAGAAAATTTCTCCAAATCAGAAAAATAAAACAAGGAGGTGAATGGCAAATGCCTTTAAAACCCAAAAGCTGTCTGTTATTCCATAATTCATCTCTGTGGACCTGGTCCTAATGATAATTTTTATTTCAGTGGGACCCTGTGAATATATTTCTTATGTGGTTTGGAGACTGAGCACCAGAATGGAATGTGTTTTCTGATATTTTAATATAAGATTAATTTTACAGAAAAAAAATCCTTGTGAAGAAATAGTCAACAGTCAATAGGGCATCCTCTTGGCACACCACTGTACAGAAAGGTAGACTTACGTTTGGGTTTGGGCCAATCATATCTGCAAAAGTCATGATGGCATCCAGATGAAGGAAGGGGAATCTACTGGGGAAAATATAACAGAAAAAGAGATGAGTCCGACATGGATTGGAAATGCTGAAGAAACTTTCAAACAAAACTAAATGCATTGCTTCTGTTACTGAGATTAAAAAATAAAGACACAGTCTGAGGACTCCTTTGTACCAAACTATAATTGTTATTGTATTTCTCTTCTAACGAAGTATTCAGTGACAGAAACTTCAATGACGAGAATCAATGACATTGTTATCTGTTCTTCCTTGGAAAGCATAAGAGCTTAAAACTAAGATCTTAGAATAACTTGGATTAGACTTTAATTTAAACAAAGAACTGTATCCATCTATTTTGCACATATACAATGCTGCATTACTTTAACATAACTTGTTAGAAGTAAAATAATGCAGTATAACCCAAAAACATAGTAGAAAATTGATTTCTGGAGGTTGATAGGCACCCCTGTTAGTAAAAAGAATTATTCAGGTCACATTTTCCTGTGAGAATAGAGGCTCCTGCTTTATCTACTACCCAGCATTTTCCTGCCTACTTTGTGATAATGATAAGTTATCAGTGAAGTACTTTTAAACTTAAGAAAATGTATTCAAGATTTATTAAGAATATTAAGAATCACATTAAATCATGCTATAAGAATTCAAAAAGGGAAAAGAGTAATAAGCGCTCAGAAGACACACAAAAATAACTGAAGGAAGCCATTTCAATAAAGTTCAGCATTGAAAAGGCAATTTAAATTAAAATTTAAAAAAGCCTGGTTTTCCTGGATAGGAAGAGTAATTGGGGTTAAAATAGAATTTCATTTCTTAACTGCTTGGACTTTTGCACATTAAAAAAAAAAACCAACAAACCAACAAATCCTGATACTGTACATATCAGGAGTTTCAAAAATTAGTAGCGAACAACAAAGAAATCAATGCATAGTTGGTTCCAAACAGCTCTTCCTTTTCTCTTATTCACATTCACACACAACAAAATAAGGAATTTCATTTAACATGTGCCTTTGCAGTGCATTTTGAAGAACATTTCTTTCAGCATAAATTTCTCTTAAGGACTTTTCATCATTGTAGTCTTTATGCCATCTCTTCAGTTAAGCTACAACTGCTTGCAGATCTGTACCATGGGACTGAAAAATTGATCTAGAGTAAAAATAAGCCATTTTACCTAGTTATTTTTAACCAAGGGAAATGTAGATAAGGAGTGCCAGATATATAGGGACAAACTGAATCAGCACAGTCATTGAAAGAAGTGTTTATCAAACTTTCATGTCTTATTCTGTTACATATGTTCAAAAGCTTGAATGTTCTCTGACTGCACTAAGGCTAAATCAAGAGCACATGCACGAAAACCCCTCCATCATATCATTTGTTTTGTTTCCTCCAACTCTTATCAGAGCTTGAAGAGCTCCCTAATGTTAAAATAACATTAAAATAACATTAGGGAGAATCTAATTTTAAAATATACTTAAATGCAAATTTTACTTGGGCTGCAAAGCTGTATGAGACATGGAAGATCATGGAAACTTCTCTAAAAAGCAGCAGAGACAACAGGAGTTCTGACAAACTACAGATACTGTGATAATAACAACTGTACCAAAGTCCTGCACAGCAAACAAGAGCCATAATGTATTTTCAGTGTACCTGTTGTCTGTTGTTCCAGAGATACAAATAGGTCTTGAAATATTATCTTATGCATGCTGTAGATTTTGACAAAGCATCCTTCCTACTCTTAAGAAGTGTAATTATAACTCATAGGGTATGATAATGAACCTCACAAATCCCTGAAGCAGAACCCTGTGTCAGCTTCCCTTGGTGCTAAACATATTTAAGGCTCTGTTGATCTGACAAAACTAGCTCTAATGCAAGAAGTGCAGTCTGTAAAATGAAGTAGTCTTTTAATACATGAGTGCTTTAAAAAAATCATCATACCATTTACAAATTGAGCTTTTATATGTTTTCTATTGCATGGACACAACTTTTGTAGTTGCACTACAATTACAGTAGTAAGGAAAGATATTAAGAGAAATATTTATTAGTTCATAAAATAAAAATTCTGGTGATTAAAAGTGAATACCACCTATTGCTCAAATTCTAATACATCCCGATAACGCATGCTGTTCTCATTGCATATTTTTGGCATGGGAATCTAAGCAAACAGATTGCAATAGTTTACTTAAAACTAAAAATGAGATCTCAAACACAGAATGAATAACAAATTACCAGTATATAGTTATCAATAAATAATGATTAGTAAACACAGAGAATCAAAAGTCCAGCAGAAATACATATTTAAAAGAAATTTAAAAGTCTTATGGGTTCAAATTTCCCAGAAATTTGGTTTAATAAGTTTGTGGAGGATTTAGTGATAAGCAAGCTCTGTCATAAAAAAAATCAGTAGCAATTTTGCCTCTGCTGACTGGTCGGCACAACTGATTTTGAAATTCCCATTTGATTATATTATAATTACACATTATAAAGGTAATATCTCAAAATATTTTTTCTGAGTAAAATATATGTTGAAGTTCAAAAATGAAAATAATTATAAGACCATAAAGGATATAGAGAAAATGCTATTTCTTATCTATGTAATATGCATATTTTCTTCATAATTCCTTTTTTTTTATTTTCATAATTTTTCTTACAAACTAATTATATATGCCCTGAAAAGAGTTTTATATTGGTATTTCTAGTATTCTTTGTCCTATAAATTGAGTTTTAATGTTGAAGAAAGATATGAAAACACTTGACATTTTTGTAGATTCAAAACAAGTTCCATTTGAACAAATACTCTATTCTTAGGTTACCACAATGCAGACAATCACCAAAGCTTGGCAGAGATAGCACCAGTACCAAAACCAGTACAAGTGCCTCATTGAGGCACCATCTATGTCAGTTAGCATTGCTAATTCATCTGCACTGATTTTAGTGTCTGAATTAGTATTCCTACACAGTGCTTTTCTGTGCCAGCCACCTATCTTGACTGACTTGACATTAACTTGAACATCTCTATGCTGTTTGACATGACAGGGTATAGATACAACCACTGGCCCTAGAATGGTTTCTGGAAACATCTGTGAGATCCCTGTGAAACTGCCTTCCCTTAAAGACACATCTTCTATGTTTTCCTGAAGAGTCAGAGCCACTGCTTGAATCATCTGTGTAACTGTTGGAATCAGAATATCACTGTGTTGCATCGTGTTACATAGCAGTTGCATTACACCTTGTGTTAAAACCAGTCAGTGCATCCCTACCAGAGACAGACATAATTGCTGGTTTGTCAGTGATTTTATGCTTTTACTTATTTTTCTATAAGGTATACACTCCTGTTTTATCATGCAGAAAAAAGCCATCATTCACTACTTAAATCATTAAATGGTGTCATATAAACACAAACATTTTTTGTAACTTAAAAATGAATCCTTTAGTATGTTTCAATATTCTTTTTTTTTTTTGCTTTGCTTTACATTTTATACCATAACTTATATTCCTGCATTGCTTTGTGATGTTTCTTTTCAAATGCCTAGAGCGCTGTAGTACTTAATGTGACATCAAGTATCACTGAAAAATGTGCTTCTGTTCGTGTGCCTGGAAACAGAAATTCATACTGGTAAGTCTGTCATTTCTGTTCTAAAAAATTCTTCAAAGGAAACATGATGCTAACCAAAATGCATTATCCATGGTGCTCAAGACCTAGCTGCAAATACTAACTTTACGATTCTACTGTATCTTACCACTGATTTTGTCTAAAAATCTATTTAGAATCATGAATTGAAAACTCCATATAAACTTTCAAAAAAAATATTATTTTTTTTTTAAATTTATTACTTTTCAGCACCTGTAATTGTGCAGTTTTATCCAAGTCTTTAGAAATTACTTGTTAGAGTTCAAGGAAGTTGGTCACGCTATGATTTTTTTCTTCACTTTTTCCATTGACTGACTACAAAGATTTTGCAGAATGTACTCATTACACAATGCATTTAATGATATTTTTAACAATGTTTAAAATTATTATTTCAATGAATTTAAAATGTAGACTTACATAACATGTTTTTGACAATATTCACAACTAACAATTCAAGATATAATGGTTGGTCCAGTTGTATATTGCATTCAGGTCTCTTATAACTAAGACTTATTAAAAAATTGAACTTATACCTGGTTTTGCACTCAGATAAATGGGAGAAAGAGATTTAACAGACTTGAAAACTGCTCAACGTTTTCATCTCACAAGCCAGAGGCTTGGAAAAAGATACACTGGCCAGGATCAGCACTTACATTTAAATGCCCTAGTCATGTTCTTACAAAGTAATTAATTTCATTTATATACATTGTCTTTGCAAGAAAATATGTGGTCACATATCCTAGTCTGCTCATTTTATTGCCTCAGTAAGAGAACACTTGGAAGGTTTTGAAAGTCTTGTTCCTCAGCTGTGTTGTACAGTAACATGTTGAATTACTGAAGTGACTAGCGAGAGGTGACTGTCCCGAGAGGGGACGCCTACAGCGCCTGATGGGGGGGGGTGGCTCTGCATCCCGGAGCTTCAACTTGGAGCAGCACCAGTGTCGTGGTTTAAGCCGTAAATCAGCCACGCAGTTTGTTCACTCACTTCCCCCTTTTTCTTCCCTCTGCTCCTGGAG
>JANRGW010043923.1:0-58667 GCA_024733675.1 Psilopsiagon aymara | reverse complement strand
CTGGCTCATCCATTTTCCCCTTCTTGAAAATGGGGGTTATATTTCCCTTTTTCCAGTCATTGGGAACTTCACCTGACAGCCATGATTTTTCAAATATGATGGACAGTGGCTTAGCAATTTCATTCACCAGCTCCTTCAGGACCCACAGATGGATTTCATCAGATCCCATGGACTTGTACATGTTCAGGTTCCTAAGACAGTCTCGAGCCAGATCCTCTCCTACAGTGGGCCCAGGGTCTTCATTCTCACAGTCCCTGCGTCTGCCTTCCAAGACTTAGAGTATGATTTAATACAATTGTGCAAATACTCTGAAGAAAGTTTGTCAACAAACCCATTCCATTCATCACAACAATCCACTGAATGTACCTGCATGTACTTGTGTACATATACATACACATTTACATACATGTACACTTACACATGTACATATATGTATACATACATACATATATGCCTGTATATACACACATATGCATGTATATGCACGTATGTATGTATAAAAATACATACATACATATACACTGTGTGTCTACTCATTGTAGTGCTACATTAAGCTACATGACTAGAATAATCCAGCTCTCTTATCCTTTGTATCCTAACCTTAGAGTTTAGAAGTTTCATAAACTTTCTGTTGGTTTTTTTTTAATTCCAAAATTGGTAAACCTTTGAGTGCTCCTGATTCTGAAATTTATCTTTTGCACCTTCCTTTCTGCCTTGGTAGAACTAGTGGAGTCTGTGAATCAGGTTCAGTACTGGAGGCTGATTACAGCTGAACTTATAAAATCAAGATCATGACTTTACAATATGACATAAATTATGGTCTATAGCTGATTTATAGGTCATTATTATTCCTCTTGTTTGTAATGCATTGTGAAGGAAAAAGCATTAGATCAATGGGCATTTGCCTGAATATGAAGAAAATCAAAATTCATTAATGATCGCATATGTAGCTGTGTATAAAATACATTAAAGAAATCCACATACTTTGAAGATATCAATTAATTCGTGATTTCTTTGGCAAGTTTTGTCTGATTATTCATTCTTTTAATAAATGCTACTCATAATAATAAAATACTTAAAACACCATCATCTGGTTTGCATTTCCATTTAGTTAGCCAAATAAATTCAGACAGGAAATGGTAGTCTGAAAAGTGTAAGTTAAATTCTGTATGTGCTCGGTAACGTCAAAGTAGTATCACATATGTTGTATATTAAATTCTATGAAAACACAGTACACTGCACGTTATAAGGCCAGCTTGGAGTTGATTAGTATCTGTCTCATGACTATATTTGATTCACTCCATTTCAGAAATGGATGTTAGTTAACATTAATAGTGTTAAAAATCATCACTCATTTACTTAATTCTTGTCAGACGTAGTTTGAAGTCGAATAAAATGCCTGTCTGATAATCTGAAGATTCATCTTTAAGTTTCTAAAGAATTCAGAATGTTGAAGGATGGATACAGATCATAATACCTTGATGTGTTTGTTTCAGTATTTTTACTAATTTCCCCCAAAAATGTGAATTACATGCAAAGTTTCATTCTTCATCTCAATATCTTCACAGACTTTTTCCACATGACTTCTATGAACTGTTTCCTCTTCCCCTGATAGGTACATCCCACTGGAACAGTCAAACCCTCAAAAGCAAATTATCTTTGGGAAAAGATAATTTTGTTTATAACCGATGCGGAAATTTTCATCTTATTTACAGGTGATGCCACATCCTTTTCAATTATTCTTTTCAATACAAAATGCAATCATTCTTTTCAATACAAAGCAAAGACCTATGTAGACCTTGTCTTCATATCAAACTCCAGCAGAATCGCACAAATCAGAAAGGATAGTTACTGCAGGTGGAGAAAATAAAAGACTTAATACCTCCTAAAATGGCCATTTACAGAACAATTCTCAGATATCTTGGTATTAGAAGAATTGCAACTGTTGTGAAAAGATGAATAGGTGTATAGTATGTTTGATATGATGCAGTACTATACCATCACCAGTTTTCTTCCTGCTTTATTTATACCCAATTTTCTCAGGTATACTCAAAGACATAAATAGATTTCTCAACAGATTTCTTAACAATCTCAGTTTCTGACTACAACAACTTCAAATAATTAACAGTACCCCTTTTGTAAAATAAAGGAGCTGTTCAGAAACAGGCTAAAATATCCTCACAGTCTTTACAACCTGTTGAATGAAATCAAGCTGTTGTTGCTATGATGTTTGCTTATGTTTCAGAGAACTCTTCTTAATGGTTAAAATATACAACAGGTGACAAAATTAGGCTTTACAATTTTTATTGCCACACATTGGAGGCTACTGTGTTGCCTATGAATGGAAATGTGCACTTCACAACATCCATAATGATGATATATTGTATAAATGAATTCTTTAATATTACAGACTTTGCTCATTTCTACTCCTAGTATTTGTTTTCCTTATGATTCACTTTTAGGGAAAATAATAATGATTGCTATAATAAAATTTTATTAACATATTATATAGTACATGCCATCATAAAAATCAATATTTAACTTCAAAGAAAATTATGAGCTCAGTAAAGAGTAACAGGTTATGTTTAAAAAAATCAATAAGGCTTAATTAGCTATTAGGTTTAAAAATGCACATGGCTATGTTGCTGAATTGAAATCTGATTTTGTTATATCATTCATTTATCTCTTTGTGAAAATAAAAAGTGTACAAGTCGAATGCTGTGACTCAGCACATACAGTTTTATTGGTGTCAGAATAGGGAAAGACAGAAACAGTAAGTGAAATAGATCAATTTAGAGAAGATTGGTATGAATTAAGTTTATCTCAGCTTCCTTTAGTTACTGCTTTTCATATACTTTATGTGTCATTTAGTCTGTGGAGCACGGCTTCATAGCAAGGCTCATCCACTTCGGTTAGCAGAAACCAAGTGAATACAGTAACCCCCTCTTCTTTTCTTGTTGGCAGTCTTTGGTTTCAGATACAGCATAGACAGCAAATTGAACTTCTCCCAGTTGTCATCTTATTTCCGGAAGAAATCAACATCATGGGAAATTAAAACTCCATTCTTCTACAGTACTGGGGTTTGGTTTTTCTTTTTTATTTCTGGTAGCATGCTGTGGTTGGTGACCCATCAGTGCTTACAGTCTTTGTCAAGCAGGATTAAATCTAGGTTTTGTGTTTATCTGCACATCTGCTACCCGGGTCATGTCCTTAATCTTGTTATGCAAACTGTTAAAAGCATGGCCATTTAGAGTGACCTCCCGGGGCTGTGTTTCCAGAAGACCTAGCATGGGAAGGGGACTTTACATCGTAAGATGTCACCATGGTCACAGGGAAATACTGAGGTTTTATTGACACTGGCTATGTCCTCTCCCAAGTCTTGAAAGGGTGTTTGTTGTGCACGGAAGGATTGCAGCTCCCCAATGAGGTCAGCTGTGACAGTGAATCAGCCATTTCATTCTGCTATATAACTTAATGCAGAGTAGACTACAAACTGAGATTACAGGCTGGTTTAGGGACAAGACAGCTCTCTGTTAAAAGGCAGAGGTACCAGGAAATGTTTCAATGTCTTCTCCATCTTAGGCAATATAAGACCAGATTTTCTATTCTTTTTAATGCTTAGAGATGCAAACAGATTTATAGCAGAGTTTTCTCAAGTGCTTTAACAGATTGCACTGCTTCTATCAAACATAAAACCTACTTTTCTGGTGTTTTGGGAAACACCATCAAGGGTTTGCCTGCACGTAGGCACCTAAAAAGTCCCATGCACAAGGGATATTGTGGGAAAATAGGAAATGTTTATGAAAGCATGGCAGATACACAAATAACTGCTTGAGTGGGTAAAACAAGAGTGGATAAAATAAGATCCCTGCTTATTTGGCTTCAATTCATAGTTCATCAGTGTCAGATCTGATAATCTTGTTTTGATATTCTCCATAAAATTGTTTTTCTTCCATTTGAATAATGCTATTGAATGAAGTTAGTGTGCACTGAATTTTCTAGTACATTGCTAGGTTTTGGTATTGCTTCGTTTTGATTTTGGTTTTGATTTTTAATTTCTGATTAAAATTAGTACAGTGGCTCATGAGCCACAGCATACATATCATAGTCCTCATAAACTCAGTCACTCATTTACAGTTTCATATACTTAACAACAAATGTACAAGTGAAGAAATCTGATGTGGAATTCATAGCACAAGAAAGCAGAAAGTATAAGTTAGTTTTAACCGTCTACATTATTCCAAGATTTAATAAGCAAGTTAAAATTCTAATCTTGGGCTCAGCACAAATTCTCCCACTAAAAGCTATGTCCCTTTAGAGTAGGATTTCCTTTGCTTTAGAAGAACTCAATTTGTTCTTCATTTGCTGCAACATAGAGAATCGTAAAGACATGTCACTTCTAAAACATTACAGAAAAGACTTCATGGACAGCAAAGAGCTACTGGCTCCAAAACCAAAAACTGACATGGAAATTAATTTTCTTCTTCCCAGTTCTTTCCTTTCAACTGTAAGGAAAGAAATCATTATGTTTACATTTTGATTGCTTCCATTAAAAAAAAAATAAAAAATGAACAAATGTGAACAAATAAACTGAAAAATCTTCAGCCTGTTGTCTGCATTTATACACTACACCACTGGCTATATAAATCATTACCATACTATTTGGGCACTTACTGAATATGTATACATGGTATATCTGTCATAGATACTATACCATGTCATATGGTATATATAACAAAATGTAATACAATACCTTCCAAATATTCTGTAAGAAAAATGTGAGAAAACATATAAAAAATTTCTAATTTGTAATGGTAGAACATGCATCTTCATCAAATTAATTTTGTGAGCTGGAAGTTCATACATCCTTTTTACTATTTAATGCCAGAGAAAGAATTAATTTGTATGCATAGATTTAAATTGTTTGATTTCACTCTGATGAAAAATTCATCCCTAAGAGTTCTGCAATTTTCCATTTATGGAGATTGTAAGATTTCCCCACATTATGCATATGGAAAAAAGAAAAGCAATTAAGTAAGTGTTGAAAGCTGAGAGATTTTCACAATGAAATAAAAGAGGAAAGCAATGGTTAATTAGTAAAAAAAAAATATTTGGGGGGGAAGGGAAGAAAAAAATATACTAGTGAATACTGAATTCCTTTTATCTAGATAAATATACCTTTAGGAACCTCTTTAGAGAGTAAGGAAAAGTACTTTAGACTTTGAATTTTTATGGGGTAAGGCTGGTATGGCCTATCTGAGAGAAGAGCTACATCTTGCTGACATCTGACCAGTTCCCCTTTCCGTGGGTGTGACACCACTACCAATACCAGTGAGTTCGAAAAAAACCCTACTTAATGTTTTTTCTCACTGAGTAAGCTCCTAGTAACATGACATGCTATACTTAAAACATGATCTGTCTCTATTTAACCCTTATTTATGAATTAAAATGATCCTGGTTTTGCTGCTACAATGATAAAAGAATAAGTCATACTCTTTTGAATCCAATATAGATGGCTGTCACTTAGATAATTCTGTAAGAAGCAATTTTCTATTGTATGTCTATGAAAGAGTTCAACAATTTTCTCTTGCTGAATGAGCATTGCTCATGATTCCAGGCTAAATGGCACATCCAGACAAAATGGTTTCAATCATATTGTTAGGGAGGAAAAACTTGGATGCCACATTAGCATATGCCCAATGTTTGGCTCAGAACCTGCTATAATGAAATACTCTATGATCTGAGCCAATGAATTAGCTTCTATAGCAGAGTTTGGCTCACACCTCTTGCAAGGCATAAAAAATAATACAAGATGCCTGCTAATGAGTAATATGCATCCTTTGAAAAGAATCCCACTCTGACACTCTTGAATCCTGAGTTTGAAATAGCCTGAACTTGAAACAAAATCTTCTTTATACTTATTCCTTAAAGTTTAACCAAGGATCTTGAAAATAAAGTGTAGGACTGTCTACGATTGGACCCAAAGATACTGTGTTGAAAGAGATGTCTGTGACCAGATGATGAGGGGGCTATGCATAGGTATCCTCACTAATTTAAGTACTAGTGAGGATTTTTAAAAGTTAAAAAGAGATAGCTTTTAAAGATTTTGTACAAACTGTTATAATCAGGTGCATAGATCTGCCTATAGAATTTAATGTTGCTTATGTGTTTCCATTATTATGGTAAGAATTTTCTTGTTCTTCATCTCCTGGCCTCTGAAGACAGAAGTATGAGACATCATCTTCGGTATCCATACTCAGAAAAGATCTCTGGCAATGATTAACACAGTCGTTTCAGGTATTTTAGTGAGAGAGACCTAGCAACAAAATAGCATTGTCATTATAAAAAATTATAGTAATTATTGAAGTGCTCAAATATCCTGAAGGGAAGAGTCAGAAAATTTAAATATGAGAAATAGCCTTCTGTTAGAGAAAATACCATTCAATAATCCATAAAGCAGTGAGCTGTCAGAAGCCCTCTGAAAATTGTCCTTTCTGCATGCAACACAAATGGAATGATTGTCAAGTGAAATTTCAAGCATTTTAAAGGTGGAGAGGAAAAACAAGCCTTTGGATCAGTCACAGTGGGGTGTTTTTGCCATTCCCTCCCAGTCAGGCTGATTTCAGCCTCCAGTACAGTCAACTCGTGGGATCCTCCTGTTACTCCAGAAATATAAATGGGTTCCACCCCTCGACAGCTTGATGGCATCAGGGTACACTGTGCACCGGCATCTACTAGGGCTTTATACTTCTGTGGGACTGATGTGCCAGGATATCTGATCCACACAGTCCAGTAAATCTGATTGTCCTCTACCGCCATCTGGCTGGAGGCAGGGCCCCTCCAATAGTCATCACATTGGTCACTTATGTCTTGTTGACAGGAATTATTCCTTATCACAGGAGCTGAAGTAAAATCGGCTCTTCCTCTCCATCTGGGAGCCTGCTCACCAGAGAATAAAGCCACAGCCTTCATGGGGTGAACAGCCTTGATCTTTGTTCTCCTCTTCTGTTCATGCACCCATTCCTCCAAGGCTGAGGTAGGTTCTTCCACCCCACTTTGTCATGCCTTCTCCGTGATCCCGCAGGTAAAACCATAGGTTGGCCCATGGTGTATACCTTCTACATCTTCTCTCTTGAACAGTAAGGTGCCTTTTTTTAATAGCTGAGATTTGGGTTGGTACACAGGAGGAGCTGGATAGACCAGATAGATTGTCTCTCAATTGTCTGAGGTTCTGGGACAGCTTTTCCACAGCTGAGATGATGGAAGGGGTGAGATTATCTTTGAACTCTCGGAGTTTATGAATCAATTCATCCACTGCCGGTGGTGTTGTCATTCCAGGTTACACCGGAGATGAACAAATCATGGCAATGTGCTGGGGCTTGGCCTATGCTTACAGAGGCCTGTTCAACATCATCCAGCACCTTCAAAAGGAAAAAAATGTCCCTGGATCTGAGGGCCGAGTATCTGACAGCGCAGCTACTA
Organism: Psilopsiagon aymara; assembly: GCA_024733675.1. Taxonomy (NCBI): domain Eukaryota; kingdom Metazoa; phylum Chordata; class Aves; order Psittaciformes; family Psittacidae; genus Psilopsiagon; species Psilopsiagon aymara. Next base: position 51,185 of record JANRGW010043923.1, on the reverse strand, counting down.
CAGCTCCAAGGGCAGCAGCTACACCAGCCCCAGCAACAAGTACAGCAGCACTCAAGGGTCTCAAGGGTGTCTAAAGGCTGAACCCAGGACAACATCCTAGCTGGAATACCATACCACAAGAAGAACACCTGAGATTAAGTGTAGTACTGCTGGAACAAACCCATATTCTATGTAAGCTATTCAGGATCCATGCACAGTAAACGGATCATCTGCCTTTGAAATGTCATCTGTCTCTGTTAGACCTTTGATACAAGGTATTGGAGGCTTAAACACTCTACTCTGGACACTGCCAGATGGAGAAGGAACAATAAGGACGAAGGGCGATGATCCAGCAAGTGAAAGCACATACAAAACAAGTCTCCAAAGAGAATGAGAGAAATGTAAACTGTTTCCCATCAACAGAACAAAGCAGCAGATTTGACATACTCTGTTTTTTCTTAATTTTACTCCACTGATTCATATTTTGGTTCATACATTCAGATATTTCAGTTACAAGCCAAATACTAGATGCTACTGTGAGGGATATGCACCTCCCTCAAAAAAAAAAGAATCACTAATTTGAGCTAAACTGATTAACTTATTTACTGTGGAAGCTAGAAATATATTTAAGTTTTAAAAGTTAAGGCTTTCCTTGACATATTTAAATTCACTTCCAGATCTATTCTTTAGGTAGTAAATGTCAGTCTTCCAAAATAACACTTATTCTGTAAAATAGCACAAAAATGTAGAGATGAGATCTTCCATATTTATATGTGAAAACAAAAAACATGAGAAAAATGGGTAAAATATGGTACTTGGATGACTTTAGCTGTTGTAATTGGTTTGGTTTAAAGGAATTTCACACATTGAAGCTTACTTTTGCACACCCTTTAGAGTAGGATTTCCTCTGCACAGATTTTTGTTGCTCTCATTAAATTACTTTTCTAAATGTTAATGTTGAATACAAGGTTTGGAAATTTTGTACTTCAGTAGGGTACTCACGCAATTACAAACAGAACCTGCAATTCTGTTAACAACATTTGTTCTGCAAAGTTACTGGCAAATACTATTTGCCATTGCCTAAAAATATTTAATACAAATACCGTGCCAATTTTTTCCACTTTTTGCTTTCTGGAAAAAGTCAGTTTGCTTCCTTCTTCTTGTTCCTGACTGAAAGCACAGTATTTGCTTTAGATCCCGGGCTGTTTTCACAGTGGCATTTCTAACAGGGGTAGAGATGAGGTCATCCCACTCTACTTGGCGTTTTTCAGGGCACACCTGGAGTACTGTGTCCAGTTCTAGTCCCCACAATTTAAAGGCAACATGGACTGATGGGGAGGGTCCAAAGGAGGGCCATGACCGTGCTCATTAGGCTGGAGAACCTGTCCATGGGGAAAGACTAACAGAATAAGATCTTTTCATCTAAGAAAAGAAGGCTCAGGTGGATCTAATTACAATATCCCACTTCTTACAGGGCAGCTACAATGAGGAGGATGGAGGCTCTCTTTTCACAAGGACCCACATAGAGTCTCTGCAACAGGTACAGAAAGCACTGGGAAAGACTTCATTTAAAGATCAGAAAGAGATTTTCTTATGGTGAGCACAATCATTCATTGGAACACTCTCCCTAGGGATGCAGTAGAGTTCTCATTGCTGGAGGTTTCCCAGATGTGATTGAACAGGGTGATAAATGATTTTCTTCAGCTCCCTTCACATGAAAGGTTGGACCAGATGATTTTTTTGGGGTTGCTTCCAACCTGTGTTTTTCTATGATTGTATAATTTATATAGATGCACATCATGCCACTAGTACAGGCTACATTAGGAACCTTTCTGACAAACCAAATCAAAAGAAAAGTCACAGTAAACAAATTTGAGATCATTAGGTAATGGAAAATAGAAAAGCTGGAAGCCTCCTGGAGTAAATGGGTTTTACAACTGCACTCTGGAATTGCAAAACCACCAGAGAATGAAAAACAGAGCAAGACCCCTTAATTTTGCAAACCTCTCTCCAAGTGAATAGCATAAGGATTTAAATTGCCCATCAGCCAAAAAAACCCCTTGTATATTTTACTTATAGTAAGGTAAAACTTTCACGCTGTTCAAGATATCACTTGGTTTTGATATAATATAGAGTACTGCAAAAGAAAACAAATACTTCAGAGGGGGTCTTCAGGGGTCTGAGGTGTGTAATTCACTGGGGATGCATATGAAAATCAGAAAAACAGACAAAGCAGATGTACTGAATGCAGGTGTCCAGGTACTGGCTGCAGGGACCTGCGGAGGTGACCTCGGTGAAGAGAGGCCTGGGCAGCCCCAAGCTGGCTCCAGCTGGTTCCAGCCAGTTCCAGCCAACTCAGTTGGACCTATATGGCACAACTGAGGAGGAGTATCTGAAGATGACTTCTCCAAGTACTTAAATATTTGTCTTCGTTGTTTCTCAAGTCCTAAATCAATAATTATATTTATTCACTAGGAATTAAGTTAAACTCCCCAAATTGAGTCTGGTTTGACCACCACAATAGATAAAGCATAATATTATTTCAAGATCAGTTATTTGAATTACGCTGGCCTGAAAAATAGAGTAGATCTCAATTTTGGTTTTGCCTCTAGTGGGAATTTGTCCTTAAATATGAGCAGCCTAGAACTGTCAAGCTTGTTATTAATATCTTGCATTTTTATAGAGCTTTTCATACTCAGATATCTCAAAATATTTTATGAATTACAGCCTACTGGTCATCCAGCTTCCTGCCATTTGCAGCATCTCAGCAATAAAGGGTAAAGTATATATTTGGCAACGGAAATGACAGGCATATTTCATTTAACTTATTTTTGTTAAGTTCTTTTGGAAAAAAGCCCATAACTAACTGCCTTTCAGGAACTGGAAAATTACCCCTAATGTCTTGTAAAAAGAACTTTTTTTGGAGTCAGTACATCTAGAAGCAGTAATGGGAGTTATTTAGGTTGTGCTTCATGTGTTTCTGATATGGCTTGGGCCCTGGACAAGGAAAATAGCTTTGTCCACGAGGAGGAATTCAGACAATTTCCTTGTCAGTGAGAAGCCACCCCAGCTGGCCCACTTGTGCTGTGAGAGGTGGCTAGGGAACAACTGTTCCATGAACAACTGCGGCCATTTCCCAGGCAGAGAAGCCATTTGGTAGGGTGGTGAGTTACTATCAACCTGTGCCATTCAATAGCTTATCACGTAGATTACTAATAGCCTTCTGGGTGAAACATAGTTCAGGCTAACATATTTTGAATTAGGTCTATCTCTCTGAGAAAGTATTGATATTTCCATCTTTGGTCTACAGTCAGAAGGGAATGATACAGTTTCTAATCACGCTGCGAAGCAAAGCTTTTCATGGTACCTGGTTAGAATATATAAATATATAAACTTGATTTGCTTTTACTGAAACTGCATAAGATGGAAATTGTCATGAGCTCTGCACTGTTTATTTCAGCATTTTTTGGGCAGCCATTAATCTTACATACTTGTTAGAAGAAAAAAAGCATATTAAACAAATTTATATTATGTCAGAATGAAAGCTTAACAGCTTGTGACTGGGAGTTCAACATTACAGTACAGAAATTTTATTTTCAGAGTGGTTTTAAAAAGATTTAGTTTATTATATTGTTTAGCATATGTTAAATGAAACAATATATTCTGTTTCTTCTTCAGGTTCTTGACAAGTGAGAACCTAAGAGTAAAATTTTCAGGCAATACTACATGCAAATTTCAACCTTTGCCTACAGAAAAAAAATAGAGGATTTTTGAAAGAACCACTTCTTTTTCCTTTTGGCACTCCCTGTCTATTGAAAAGTAGCAAAAAAAAATGCAAACACATTGCATGAATAATCCATATTAAATTCATCCTTGGCCAGATTCACAGAAGCAGATTTTTGATATCTTCATGCTCTGAATTCAAAAATGAATGCCCTTATGGGGAATGCCTGTGTACACTCATTATACATTCAGTGTTTTTTCAGAATGTTTCCTGATTCTGCTACTTAAAAATTGCAACCTAATGGTTAAAACCAGTGATGTGCAGTCCTATGTGAAAGATCATGATTTTCTGTTCCTTTCACCCAGTATTCATTAGATATAGGATCCTTGCTACTTCTGCTTTAGCGTTTCTCTCACCCTGCAAAACATTTTCTTGTCTTCAGCAGTTCTGTTAATAGAGACTGACAAAGGACGCTCAGGGTGATGAAGAATCTGTGACTAATAGAGGAGTTTTCTGGGAAAAATACGTACTTATTCTCTTTAAATGCATAAGTGCAGTGAAATGTCTTGGAACCAGATTTGTTTATAATAACTGTTATAATAATAATAATTTTAAATAATTATTAAACCGCAATAATAATAATAATTTTGAATAACCGTTTCTCCTCTACAGCAGTTCATGATCAGTTTTCAGGACATTTCTGAAAGTTTATTAATAAGGTTATTGCCATAAGGTGGGAAGTTGCAGGAAAGGAGTGCTTCCCAACTCCATTTTGTTTCCCCAAAGCATTGCTGTGATGACTGACGGATACAGTTTACTAGTTTAGGCTATGTTATTTTTCTCACTTTTGATCCTGATAGGATCCTGATTTTCAATTATTAGCTTGTATATAGTAATATAATCATTTAGACAAGTTAATACATTCTTCAAAATTCTGTTTTCAAATTATCTGTCAATACCCAATTGTGGGAGGAAAAGAAAGTCTTTGTCAAATACAACACCCAGTATTTTCTTCTTCGATGATGAAACAGAATGGTGGAATAACGACTCACTTTCAGTGAACGAAGAGTGAATAATATTCTTCCAACCCCTTTGGTTGGAATCAGTATTAAAACCTCTTGGGTTTAGCACTGCAGGTATTTTTACCAGTGTTTCAGTGTATTCTGCTTGGTTCATTGCAATTATGACCACATAAACACAGCAAACCACATCTATCTTAATTCTATGCACCTTTCTAACCAATTGGATGGCTTTCCCTGATCACTATGCTGAAATGTGATTGTTCCTGGAGCTGGTGTTACTTCAGCTGATGTTAATTTTTAATGGGTATACAGTACTGGTATTTTTACAGTCTCATTGCAAGATGGATTCAGAAGCCCTTTGCATAGGTATCATACAGGCACAGGAATGGACAATAATTATTTCCAGCATTCGTTTACTCTTGGTTTCCTAGTCTTTTCCACATGCTTTTTCTCTATCTTGAATTCAACAGTGCCATACTCCAGAATGAGGCCACAGGACACAAATAGGGCAAACTCATTCTCAGATAAGGTATTTCATGTGGAACAGTCTGCCACAGCTCAGGGATGCCACTGGAAAGACAGTGAAAAAGTCCAAGAAAGTAATGAAAGTATACAGAATTAACTTACCAGAGAAGGTGGATGCTAAACAATGTTATTATTTCTCCCCTCCCTCCCCCTTCTCCCCTGCAAGATTTACAGCTATCAGTATTTGGAAGGGGTTAATTGGATCAGCTAAAAGCAGAGGTCAGTTAGATCTATCTTCCAAATTTCATTTAAAACAAGAGAAGACAAAAGGGTCTCAGGAACAGTTGACCCATTTAAAACATTTTTCACAAAGTAATTTAGCTCTAAAAGATCTCAGGAAAAAGCAGCTCAAATGCTCAAAGTCTGCCAAAAAAACCCACGAAGTCTTACAGGGGAGAGTGCCAGATTAACAAACGAGCATTTCCATCTACCTGTAATGACATGAAAGCTTTGAAAGAGAAAGGAGTCCATAAATCTATAGCTGCTTCTGCAGTGTATTCAGAAAGTACTTTTAGATTCTTTGAAGGTAAATGTAAAATCTAACAGTTGTTTTAGCTTTTTACTTTTCACTATTGTTGAAAGATAGTACTCAGCTTCTCTAGTATTTTTATGTACTTCAAGGTCTCTTTAGTGCTCTGGAGTACTAAATCAGAAGATTTCTCAAATCATCACTAATGAAATGGCAGTTAAATGTTTGACGAAATAACCTTTGGTACAATTTATCATATATATAAATTAAGGAAGGTTCGAAGGAAGGACAAGTGTTGTAGCTTAAATTTTCCTCAAGTTACAAGGTCATATACAAATCCTTACTGCACAGCAGCTGTTTACAGTCATGCTTTTTTAACAGTAGTTTGTTTATGTACCATGCTTTTACTCACATCAGCCTCAGGGAATATCTCCTAAATAGCTTAACAGGTCAGACGTCAATCTTTTGTGACATGGTAGTTCTGTTAGAGCTTCATCCTTGCATTATTTCCTCTGTTCCTTTCACTACTTACGTATTTTGTTTCTCCTACCAGTCAATTCCATTTTCAACCCATCCTTCCATGTTGGCTAAGTTTTTTCAGTTTTCAAAGTCTCAAAATCTATTTTCTTAAACTATCCTACAAAACTCACCTTCATCCTAAAACTAATTACACTGTTCTTTGTCTCCTGTGAATCACAACTCACACAACCATATTTCTCTCATCTTTCACACTTCAGACATTTCTTTGAACTTGCTAGTGACCTCATATTGGGTTTATATGACAAGGTTTTGGTAGTGGAGAGGCTATAGGGGTGGCTTCTTGAGAAGCTGTCAGAAGCTTCCCCCATGTCCGATAAAGCCAATGCGAGATGGCTCCAAGATGGACCACACACTGGAGCAGGGGAAGAATGTGAGGAGTCTTCCTGTAAGGAGGCAGAAGGAGCAGCTGAGAAAATGTGTGATGAATGGACTACAACCCCATTCCCTGTCCCCCTGGGAGGAAGCAGGTAAAGAAATCAGGAGTAAAGTTAAGCCCGGAAAGAAGAGAGGGGTGGTGTTGAAGTGAATTTAAGATTTAGTTTTTATTTTTCATTACCCTACTCTGATTTGATTGGTAATAAATTAAAGTCATTTCTCCAAAGGTGAGTGTTTTGCCCATGATGGTAATTAGTGAGTGATCTCTCCCTGACCTTATCTCAATCCATGAGTCTTTCATCATATTCTTTCTCCCTTATCTAGCTGACAGAGCAGCTTTGGTGGGCACCCAGCATCTAGCCACCATCTAACCCACCACAGACCTTCACGGCTGCTTTCTGAAATGTCTCTCATGCTATTTAACCTCTTTTTTTTTAGCAGTTAATCTGATTTTAGATATCTTCATATTTGACTTTTTGTTGTGAAAGTCCCTATCTGTGATTATCTTTCTATTCTTTGTCTTAAAGCTGCTATGTTTACACCTTGCATCTGTACTGGTGATTTTTCCTGCAATATGCTTGATGACATCATGTAAAATTGACATTTATTCTAACACATTCTCTTTTCTTTGCAATTAGATTCCAACATTCCCTCAGTGAATATCTGCCATCCATGTTCTTTTCAGTTCCCTAATTTAAATGAAAAGTTCATCAGATACCCTCTCCGGGCTGCTTCACAATATCATGGGTGAGCTTATTTCTCTAAACTGGGATGAATATGCATTATACTTCCCATTTGGATGCCGTAGCTCTGGCCAGCATGAGGCAAAGGCAGTTTTCTTTATCTTTCTGCTGCAAGTTTAGCTGTCTCACTGCAGTAATTGTACTGACCCCTGCTCTGCCCCTGACATGTTCTCTCACCGGGGTCACAGTATAGACTCCACACCCATACAAAGATGCAGTTAGAGAATTTCAGGTGAAGAAATGGCAGATTAAGCCAAGTCTTACATCTCCAAACTCAAAAATTTCTCCCTGAAGAGTGGGGGTTTGATCTCATTTTACTTGGTTTTTTAGGAAACTTTTATCTGGCCTGCTTTAATGAGACTTTACTAACTTGTTTCCCATAGCAGTTCCTGGAGTTACTGTTGAAATTTTCTACTGATTATGTTATTTAATACTTTTATCATACCAAAATCCATTTTATGCCTGAGGTAAACTATAAGCACAGTTTACTTTTCAAAGCACAAATGCAAAATGCTCAGTTCTTGTACAGGCTTTGCTTAGATAATACAACGTAACATGGATTTAATGAGCTATAAATAAAATTTGTTTAATATTTGACTTGGTTCTTTCAAGATCTATTAAAGCATTTTCATGTGACATGAGACAAAGCAGGAGAGGTTGGTATTTGCAGCTTCTCTTCTTGGCTGTAGTTCCCAGGTACAACAGCAGCCAGAGTACAAAGAAGTAGGTTAATACTGCAAAAGGAAAAAATCTCTGCTGCTACCAAGAAGCAGCCTAATTGTTTCAGCCTGGACATCAGACACCAAGCCAGAAAACTGCATCTGTTTTCACAAACTGTTTACTGTTGATACCGTATTTTTTAGCCACAGTTTTTACCCAGTATTTTCTTACCCAGAGTTACATACCCATCTGCATACAGAACCTTACCAGGTAGAAAAGCAGCATGTCTGGAGTCCAGACAGAGAGAAATATGAGAACTGGCTGAGTTATGTAGGATTAAAGAGATGCAGAGTGTCCCGCTGCCCAACAAAGGAAAAGTATTTTCTTCAGAGGTTACTGTAGGAAGACTTTAAGAAAGACAGACATAATTAGAATTTCCCTTGGCACTCTGAATGAGGATTTATTTAGCCCGAGACAGTTCTCAGATGTGTGTTCTATTGGAACAGTGCTGCTGCAGAGCAATGGAAAAGGGTTCCTGCCAACAGCAAGTTGTTGAGACTGGAGGGATCAGGGGATATTCAGATTTCTCCTCAGACTTTGCACCCTCATTTCTCAAGCCAAATTCTGGATCTGAGCTGCTTACTTGAGATAGCAAAATAACTTACCTCCCACTAGAAAAAGGAAAAAAAGTCTATTTTTTATTGAATCTTCATCTTTTGCCTTTACAAAGAATTCTTGAAATGCTGATTATCAAGTATCTAAAATAAAATACTGAGGCTTTCCTGTTCTGTCCTGAGATTTTTTTGAACTGTGCTTATCAATGGACTTCTATTTAGCTTCTTTATAAACAGTTTGTTTAAGTCTGATCGCACAGCTCTTTTTTTCCTTCCAGACATAGAAAAGAATTTTTCAGTCATTTCTTCATATCATTAACAACATCTTATTGACAGCATCTTTTTTAAGTGCACAAAATGTACATTTAGAAGAAATAGAAATAGCTTTCTTGATTTCTAAAACACTATCCTCCTGAACTCAGTTACAGCTAATGTACACTCTCATCATTGCTTAGGAGCTTTACATGTAAATAATTTCCAGAGGCTGAGAATTTAGCTTCAAAACACTGCATTGCTATTTTACATGCTTGGCCATTGTTATGCTAATACCTTATGGAATCTCTGTGAGGAGTCTCACTATCTGCAGAACAAGAAAAGGGTTCTGAATATTATCAGGTATTTATTTTTCTTGTGTCCAATCACCTGCTTTCCTTTTTTTTTTTAGACTGATTTAATTGAGCTACTACAGAGTTTGCATTTTCAGTTCACTAACCGATTAAAAATGTGAGTATCCAGCTATTTAAACAACTGCTTGATGAGATTTACAAATTTATAATCATAATACTCAATTTAGGACTGAATTCAATTTCAGTTGAACTTTAAGCAATAGTTATATCTTATTGGCTGTAGTTGGGGACTGTCTTCTTAAACTACCAGTGTAGACTATAAGCCTAAAGCATTAAAATAACATCTGTAATTCATTAGAAAGTTTCAAGCTTTTTTTGGGAGCTAGTCCCCAACAGACCTTGAGCCAAGCAGAAAGTGATCTGGTGACACTCTAGTGTTAATAGAAACTGAAGACCTAAATCTGTGCTATCGCTAGGATTGTCCAGAGCAAGAAATCAGAATTGGGGTATTTAGCTGTGTTAGGATTATGTTAGAAACTTCTAAGTCCAGGATTTTGTTGTGACTCATTGTTCAAGAGCTGTCTGAAACCAGCTCTATAGAAGAGTTGCACTCTGATTTGTGAAACAAGTTTCAGTACATCAGAAAATATCTGAATAAACAATACTGTAGCTACTGTAACAGATATAATGTGCAGCAAAAAGCCAGCAACATGGTAGAAAATTGTATAAAGCAGGAAAATGCTGCACAGTGCCTGGTGTGGGTGTTTCAGAAACCTGACTTTTCTGATGCCTGTTTTGAGCCACTTCTTTGAACATTTGACCTTCCTCTGCTGTCTATCAGCCACCAACTGTGTGAGTCTGCAGTTGTCAGGCTTTGGACCTCCTTACCAATGGATGTTATGGAAACTAAAAGCTAGCACTGGGTCAAAAGGAACCTCCATATTCATGGATTATAAATACATCGGCACCACAGTCAGCTCAGTGCCAGGTGAATATTGAGACTATAACATATACTTTTCCTTAGCCATCTGCTTTTGGCAGCTATGTGGGATTAGATGCTGCACCAGATGAACGTTTGTTTTGCCTACACTTATGTAAGAAATATTTGAAATCTAATTTTTCATAAGTACCAACACAAAACAGGGTAAGAACGAGTTTTACGTGAAAGATTCTGCTCGACATAAACTCACACTGTGAGATACAAAAGCACTTGAAGCTCTGCCTGACTAATTGCAAATAGTTTGGATTTTCCATTCTGGGCCTCCCTCCATCATTCCCTATAACTATAAACAGTACAGTGATATGGTTATTAAAAATGGGTCCTGGTGACATTGTTTCTTCTTTCAGAAACCTCTGCCTGCTTTAATATCCCTATCCCACTTGGCTATTTCTTTTTCCAAGGGTGGCCTAGCAGAGTGGCTTCTGGTAGATTATCTATGCCTGCCTCCTTTAAGCCTGAAACATAGCTTACAGCACCAGGTGAGAAACTTGAAAGGCAGAGGGGCTTGTCTTTGCACTATAATTAAATATGTGTAAACTATGACAATGTGTTTTATTCCTCTTTTTCCAGAGCTGACATGTTTTCTGACTCTTTTTTAAGGACCTTAATGCTGTGGGAATTACCTATTGCAGGCAACAGAGGTGAAATTCCACAACACCAGTGAAAGGCTGAGGCAGGGATTAGGAGGGCAGAGAGCTCCCATTCTAGCCCCTGTGAGTGCTGCACACTTTCCCTGCCCCAAGCTGCCCTGTGGCCTCAACGCCTACCTTGCGGTGGGGCTAGCACCCTGCCTTACCCCACACAGCCAGCATGAGCAGCAGTGCAAGTTCTCACCATCTCCCCTGTCCTCACCTGTACCAGGCATCCTGCTCAGGCTGGTACCACCAGGCCTGGGGGGTTGCACTGCTGGTGAAGCAATGGGTGCATAAGCTTCGTCCATACCATCTCATCAGACTTGGCTCCTGGGTGCTGAGCAATGTGTCTAGTCTTCCAGGATGGGGCAGATCATTATTCTCATGGAGTAGATTGCCCATGCCCTACAGCCATGGGGCTGCCTGTATCTCTGCTAGTTGCAACATGTAAGTGAAAATGAAATCACTGACTCCATGGTGCCTACAAAGATGCTGGGAATGGACTCTTCATCAGGGACTGTAGCAATAGTACAAGGAGTAATGGGTTAAAACTTAAACAGGGGAAGTTCAGGTTAGATATAAGGAAGAAGTTCTTTTCTGTAAGGGTGGTGAGGCACTGAAATGGGTTGCCCAAAGAAGTTGTGAATGCTGCATCCCTGGGGGTGTTCAAGTCTAGGTTGGATGGAGTCCAATGAGTTGGACGTAGTAGTAGTAGTAGTAGAGGGTCCTTTCCAACCTTAACTATTCTAAGATTCCATGATTTGGATCTAGGAGCTGGTTAAGTAAAGTGAAGTGATTGCTCTTAGATCAGGAGCCCTGCTTCATTCCTGGCCTCAACAAGCAGCTCAGACATAAAGAAGAGCTACATTTAAACATAGCTTTTTGTATTTTTTTTGCCTTTTTGAAGGGCCATCATGATATGACAACAACTTAAAATATTGCTATAATATATTAAAAGAAGTGTTCTCACAGCATGCCCCAGAAGCTTCTTAGCAGCAACACTGGGCTTAAAAACATCAGCGTAAAGTCTGATGAAACCTAAGCCAGAAAACTTACTACTTGATTTATTCAGTCATGTTCCTAAATAACAGAAAGCTCGTAAAATCCTAAGATATGTATTGCTTTTTATGGAAAGCTCTCAAGCATACCAGAAGGAGAGAGAGCATTTTGGGTGAATGTTTTGGTATGATTTGTTTCTTTTATTTTTGAAATATTTTTATATTTGCTTAGACTTCTAAGGGAGATGATGATCATAGAGAAAAGTGGAGTTTAACCTCACTCTTAGCTTCCCCCTTTACCATACTGTCTCTTTTTTTTTTCATTGCTTTTATTTTTGTTTTATACAGTGGGTCACACAGAGTATTAGCAAGAAATACCCCTTTGAACTATGTATGTTTTTATGAGGAGTGTATCCAATGATAAATTCAATGAATGGCCCCATTTTAAGTGGTTGGGAACAATTCAGTGTTAAGTTGATTGGACTGAACCCTGTTTATTTTTCTTCAGCAGCTAACAAATACTAACTCTGCGAAAAGCTGCTTAAAAATATACTACATATGCCAGTACTGACCCTTTATCTCCAAGTTTAGGAGTGCTGAGATACAGAATTATTGTTTGTTGTAAAATGGAGTAGCAACACTTCTGAAATTGGAAATTCACACTTGCATCAATAGAACTCAGGTAAAAGTATAAGTTCAAAACTTCAGTTTCCTAGAACCATAAAATGGTTTGGGTAGGAAGGGACCTTAAAGTGTCAGCCAGCTCCAACTCCCCTGCCACGAGCAGGGACAACTTTCACTAGACGAGGCTGCTCAAAGCTCCATCAAACCTGGCCTTGAACAGTTACAGGAATGGGGCAGCCACAACTGCTCTTGGCAACTTGTTTCATTTCTCTTTTTCTTCACAAAGTGTGAAATTTCAAACTCTTGACAACAGGTTGAGTTTGTATCTCGATCCAAACATAACACAATTAGCTACTTTTGCTTAGAACAGCAGGTTTGGATTTTTTCAGTTTTCATTTTCCTCCTAAGAAAATTATGCTGTAAGCACCTAAAATTTTCCATTATTATGATCTCTGTACACTTCCACTGATTAACTATTTAAGCAAATGTTTGCATCTCACCCAGTAATGTTTGCAAAGTGCTGCTTTCAGGATAGAAGGACAAACAATTTTAATTGCAAAATTAAAAACCAGTTTAATTGCAAAAATTGCCACACTGACAGGTCAAACATATAATTCATGAAAAACAAACATGTAGAACATCAGCATAGTTATTAATACGATATTGTTTGTTGAGTCCATTAACATCTTAATCCAGCAGAAGAAAATGGATATCATTACACAAGGATCTTTCCCACATAACAGAATTGATTTAGCCTTGGCCAGTAAACAAGTGTTCTTGCACAGACAGTGTAAGATGGCACCTCCAGGACAACACAGCCTCTGAAAGCTATCTCCGTGTTTGGCAGTATTCTCTCTTACCTGATAAAGACACAAACTTTATGTTCTACACTTCTGAAAGCTGCAAGCATTCAGGATAAAGGTATTTTATTCCTGGATTATAATTTCTATAGTATTTCACAGGTTTCTAAAGATTTAATGCCATTTTTCCTCTTTTTTTCTCACATATATTTATAAGCTCTGAAATATTTTTTCCAATGTTGGCATAAGGCCATCTACTGCCTTATTTCAAATAGTTGATCCTTGAGCTGTGATTCTTTCAGGGAGAGAGGATTTCTTAAAGTCATATTAGAGGAACAGCAAATTTTGCTGGACACTGCTTGGTGAATTTGTCTCTTCAAGGGACAAGCTTCTGAATAGCCAAAACCCTCCCAGTTTTTTAGTTTGGGTTCTGTCCCCATACAAGTTTCGCTTGTCTGACGCGTATGAGCATTAGATGGAGTAAAAAAAGAGGTTCTTGCCTTCATACAAGCTAGAAAATATTTTTCCATATGTGTGGGACACAGTATAATTAATTGCAACATGGGATTACTGTGAGTATATGGAATAAAAATTACAAGGGATTTGAAATGGGTTTGCAGACACAGGGAAACAATTTATTATTGACTGTTTATGTCCTAAAAAAGCATACAAACTATAGGTTCTTTGAAAAGTTATTTCCAAATTCTGTTGAAAAGATTGTATTTCTTTGTTGAGCAAACCTGCATTCCTGGACGCTTTCTGTGCTTTTTCCTGATATTTGTAGCAAAACAAGGTGTCTGAGAATAGATTCTTGCACTAAGAGTATTATACAGCTTTGAACAGAAGAAATGGAGAACACATTTACACATCAAAATGCCTTTGTACTTTCGAAATTAATTACTTTGCAATCACGATTTCTGTCACAGCCAACTACGAAATAAATTACTTTCTTCATAGCTACTTGTTTATTATGTATGCTTCCTAAATTAATTATTTAATCCCAGAACAGTTTCAAGACTGGCTTTGTACAATAAACCTACAAGAAAAAAATAAATTACATCCTCTTACACTTAAATTATAGCCCATCACATCTGCATATGTAAGTATGTGCATATTTATGTGTATGATTAGAAAATGCTAAACAATCCAAAATGTCTTAATGAATCCGTAGCTGCATTTTCTTTTCAGATTTAGACAACAAGAATCATCAGAATTAATACTGTACAATACCAATGGCTGAATCTGATACAGACATTCATCAGTAATTTGCCAAGTGATCATTTTGTTATCTCAGATACTATGACAGACAAACGCTAATCTGTTTTGTCGTTCCATTAGGGACTAGTTTTCTTAGTTATGTGCAGTTTGAGTACTTCCTTGCCTATGGCTCTGGCCATGGCCAGAGACAATATTGCATGTTTCCATGCTTAAGGCTCCTATATAGTCACTGTTATGTAACTACTTGCCTGGGGCCTAAACTAGATTATGGCTTCCTCATTCATAATTTCTGAATAAGTATACAACATGTCCATTTGATAAGAAGCTCTAATCTACCTTTAAGTGGTCATATTCATTTAAATGGAAGTAAGATTCTATGGTGAATTTCTTGAAGTTGTTTAATGAGTTGGTGGCAAATACAGTAAATTAAGCATGTGTCCTGTATTTACCTGTATATTGAAAAGGACATCAGCTGAATTGTTTTCATCTGTATACATTGATTGCTCTGTAAGAAAAGGCAATAACTTTCCAGTACACATTAATCTAACATTTGCAGTCTAATCCTAACACAAATTAATTACGTCTAGTTGTCCAGGAAGGCACAGTGAGTGCTGAATCTAATAAAGCTTTCCAATACTTTACTGCAGTAGTACAAAGGACACAAATCAATGAGCATACTTCCAATTATGTGGAAAATAAACATGATTTGGGAAGCCAAGTACTTAGATAATCCTGGGGCATTAATATATCTCTGGTGTGGTCTTTGATATTTACAGCAGAAAAATTGAATTTCTCATTTAAAAAAAAGCAGCAGATATTTTCTTAGTAACTTTGCACAGATAATTCTACTTATCACATTGTCTCTCAGTTACCCTTCACATCAACTTTGTCAGTGTAAAAGTACTCCCTTCTATTGGCACAAAGTACAAAGGGGCAAGAATGTTTCAGTGGCAAATCTTTAGGAAATGCTGAGTTGTGGTACTGAGTGCAACACTTCACTGAAATGTCTCAGTCGAGCATATGAAAATGGAAACATCAAAAAATACTGTCGTTTTACAAAAATTTGGACTACAAATAAGGCAGTGTAGACAAAGTCGTCAGGCTTTAACATGGCTCCAATTTAAGCAATAGTAGCACGGTAGTGGGAAAGATCATTCCATTTGTATATTAAAGAAAATTCCCTCTGAAGCCAATGAATTAAAAACAACAACATAGTCTCTAGTCTTCAGGTTCAATATTTTAATCTGTGCATAAAATAGTTTAGTTAAGAAATTACTCTGTAGGATATTTAAAACTGTTAAAAAAGTCTGTGATTGAATGCAAGATATCTTTCTACTAAATAATCAAACAGGAATGAAAGGTAGATCAGCAGTATGATGCCAATATTATAAGCAAGTATGAGCCAGGGTTTTTCTTCAGGTTATATTGGATCAGTCAATTTGTCAAAAGATACAGCTTCAGCAAAATATTTAAAGCAGAACTGCTCATAGCAGTTTGTGCTTTAATGATAACATGGTGTCTGAAATATATGCATTCCTTACATTTTGCAAATATTAAAGCAGTCATGCCCTTTTTCAAATGTGTTGCTATCATGGACTATTAAATTTCTTTCTAAATCTATTGAAATGAGTCATGGTGGGATTTGAAAGAAACAAAAAATTTCTTAGAAAATCCTGGGAGTCTACCACTATTTGTCATTCTAGTTTATTGGGGAAAAATATGGATGGTGGTCGTGTGGCAACTGTAGCAAAGAAAGAATCTATTTGCATAGGACTGGTACTTGCAATTACTCTAAGTTTCTACGTAATTTGGGAAGTGGAAAATATAAGCCACACCTCAAACTGTTTTTCTGAGAAAAACTAGTTGAAGTTTTCAGCCTGGAGAAATTATTTTTAGTAAATACTTTATAGCGTTGTCTTGAAAAGCCATGAACTATGAAAATTAAAATCAACAAACTGTCCCAATAAGTGTGAACATGTTTTATGAAATCAGACCATAAATATGGTCTTTCTTAACTATATCATAATTTACCCTCTTTCTTAACTATATCATAATTTGCATTATTTCATGTTTGAAAATTCTCCTCTCATTGATTGAATGAATATTTAACAATTTTAACACCAGTGACATTAAAATTTTCGTTTCTTGGGTATAAAAACAGAAAAGAAATTTGGGCTAGATTCTTCTTGTTTCTGACTTGGAATATTTTTCCCCATGTCTGATGAAAGACAAAACATCTGGGACAAAATCTGAGTTCCAGTTGAGTACAATTTTTATTAATGGGTTGAAATTTCACTATATAATGCAATCATACAGAGGGGATAATAAATTTCATAGTGCTGCTTTATATGTCACATTGACGCTGTCTTATGAATAATGAAGACTTCAGTTAAGATGAATTTGTTTACAGCTAATGTTTTTTAAATTTTAAAGGTTATTATTGTTATGAAAAACATCCTTAGAATCTTAGATTAAAGACAGGTATGTCAGGGATAGTTCTGATGACCCTATGGATAAAATGACAAAGAATTTGTTCTGCCAGGTTGTCCTGGTTTCAGCTATAACAGTTATTTTTCTTTCTAGTAGCAGGGGCAGTGCTGTGTTTTGGCTTTAGTCTGAGAACAATGCTGATAATACACTGATGTTTTAGTTGTTGCTAAGTAGCACTTACTCTGATCAAGGACTTTTCAGCGTCCCATGCTCTGTCAGTGAGGAGGGGCACAAGAAGCTAGGAGGGAGCAGAGACAGGACACCTGACCCAGACTAACAAAAGGGGTATTCCATACCACAGCATGTCATGCCCACCATATAAACTAGGGGGAGTGAACTGGAAGGGATCGATCATTGCTTGGGTCGGGCCGTATATTGATCAGTGAATGGTGAGCAATTCCATTCTGCATCACCTGTGTTTTCTGAGCTTTCATTTCTTCTCTTGTTGCTTTTAATTATTAACATTATTGTTGGTATTCTTTCTATTATCACTATATTTTACATTATTTTAGTTATTAAACTGTTCTTATCTCAATCTGGAGAGTTTACATTCTTTAGATTGTCCTCCCCATTCCACCCAGGGGGGTAAGAGGGAAAGGGGGAGGGTTAGCGAACGGCTTCATGGTGCTGAGTTACTAGCTGGGTCTAAACCATGACACATATGCTAACATATCAAAATTAGGAATAGATCTGAGGAGTAGTGATGTAGTTCCTATTCTGAGAAAGTCCTTGAGGGGCTAGTTATATGTCTCATTGTGTGGATGAGATTAATCACACCAAGGCAAATATTTTCCACTTGACGCAATTTTGGAGATAGCTTTGAATAGAATGTTGCTTATGAATATCCGAACATTCAGATTGAAGATATTGAAGTCATTCAATAAAAATCTGCCTAAATCTTGAAGTCCTGAAAATATAAATGAGCTTAACATTATTCTGTACAAAGTGTCTATAAAAAACACAAACACAAGTAGGTAATTCTTTGGTGTTTTATAAAAAGCTCATAAAACCCCACACTTTAATTGAAAATTGAATCAGGTACTACTTAGATGGAGGAAATCTTTTTTACAATTGCAGTAAGTACTTTTAGCCAGATTCTTCTTCCAGTTTCATGAATGACTACTATAATTCTTAAGTGGGATCAAAAGGGTAGTTAATTATTTGTTTCTTCTTTCCTACAGAATCCTTGTGTTTGGGAACCCATAAGAGGATATAATGCTTTAAAAGGAAGTAGATGTGAATCACCATTCTATCTAATGCCTTAAAACAAAGATGTGGAAAGTGGTTTGAAAGATTTTGGGGCTGGCACCAAGCGTGTTAAACCAAAGTAGTAAGTAAGGTGGAAAAGTGAATAGAAAATTATATTTCATTAAATTTTCACAAAAGTTAAAAAAGCAAACTAATATGAAGAAAAAAGACTGACACAGAATAGCAGATGAAGTAGAATAGAATAATCAGGTAATAGATTAAAATGTTTTAATGTGTTTTCCTATTGAAAAGGTTCCGTTCAAATTAGTTTCTTCAGATACTCGGCAAGGGAACATATATTGGTGAATAGGATGTTCACATTGTACAATAGAGGTAATACATCTTATTAATTACTTAATACGTTTAAAATTTTAAAATACTAGCATATTCATGATGTCAGAGAATAATTATAGGAGATCTTTGATCTATATTACAGTCTACATGAAACCTTTGTGTTTGCTGACAAGAATGTCCTTTTTTTTCAGTACAGAGAACATCTTTGTAATAAGTAATTGCAATAATCCAACCTTTAGTATTGTTCAGAAAAATCAGAACAGCAACATATCTTAATTGTGCCAGTTCAATTTAGTTAAGAATGAAGTTAGCTAAGTAGTTAGTTAGAAGAATATTTTACAGATTTAAAAGGCCTACTTTATCTGCACAGTAGAAAAGAGGGAACATCATGCATCCCAGAGAGTAAAATGCTCTTCGTGATAAAAGTACAGTTTTCATCTTTCCTAGTGATTTAGCTCAGACAAAAAACAAACGGCAAAACTAAAAGATTTCTATGTTGTTGGTTTGCTGAACAATATCTTTCACTCTGAGAGGAAAAATTGGATAAACATAACATGCCACTCATCCAGGATCAGCAGAAGAGTAAACACCTCAAGCTATTCATTAAGCATTTTCTCACGTGTGTTTCTGAAGAGTAGATATTGAAGGTCTAGAAAGAGAGGTGAGAATGCTTCAGTGTTGCCACTGTTTCTAAAAATAAGCAATGTGCCCAAACCATTTTCTGTTGCTAAATAAATCATGCAGATTCGTCTTCTGAGGAAGCCTGAGTATATCTAAAACAGGTATCTGAAATCAGTTTACCTTGAAAGTTAAATGTGCTTAAAGTATGCAGTCTTTGGCAAAGCAAGTCTCCAAGTCAGTGCCTTATGCCTGTCACAACATGGTTTCAGTATCTCCTGAGATCCTCTGGTGATTTCACAGCAAAAGTTGGGCTTCTGTCAAAGTATGGTATTATTCACTGGAGGGGGAGATGGTTCTCTGAAAGTCAAGAAAGAACAAATCATGTCTCTGAAGTTTCTACTTCATGTTATGAGATGATAACCTACAATGCCAGCAGTATTTTTTATTATTATTTTTATTCACCATCTCAAGCTCCCTGAGTTTCCAAAGTATACTATTTTCACCAGTCTCAGGGTACGGTATACTCTGTTTTTCCTTCACACTGGCTTGTATCATCTGTTTGTACAACTAGAAGAAAAGGAGTTGAAATTCTTTCTTCATAGCTACATGGGTCTTTGATTCATGAGACTCCAGCAGTAATGTTAAAATTCAAGAAAGGGCTTTCTAAACCAAATGTTGAAATACATAGGAAGAAAGAAGGAGTAAAGTTTTAATGAAAGGGTGTGAATCCTAAAGTTTGCGCTTTTACTGTTACCAGAAAGTATATCCCAGTGTTCAGTCATATAGCTTAGACATTGCTATATCAGCATAAAGAAAAATCAAATACATAGCTACCTACACATATTACATAGATACAAACATAGATTATGAAGGTCATATGGTTGATATTTCTAGGGAGGGTGAGGAAGAAATTGGGCAAAACCTAAAAACAATATATCTAATGGTTTACAAGTGAGGTTGGTCTTGAACAACTTCTGGAAAAGAAAATGATGAAAAAATGTATCAACTCCAGTAAATCAGAAGCGTTACAGAGGTGGAATTTTTTTCTGGAAACAGAGGTGGAATTTTTTCTGGAAACAGAGGTGTCTGGTAGAACTGCTCCTGTAGATTATTGATAGTGGAGTTGTTTTTCTTGTACACTGCAGGGAATCATACCTAATTTTACAGAGCAGAAAGGAAGTGTTTAACATGTACGGCAGATTCTACACCTGTATTCATGAACATGCTGAGCTGGAAATACAACAAATTATTCCTTTTTGAAACTAATTGATGCAACTTCCTCTCTCCCACCCTTTTTCTTCTTTTTTCCTTGCTCCCTTTCTTCCCTTGAGACTTCCAGTTAATCTCTGTAAGAAGTGACTGAAAGAATCCATTACCAGCTATTTCAGAAGAAAATATGATACCATGCCAAAAAAAAAAAAAAAAAAAAAAATCTTTTAATACAAAAATGCAGGAATCAGAAATCCATTGTGCCAATAGAAGCAAAACCTCGTATTTCTGGTGTGGTAGATATGTGCTGTCTTGGGGACAACATCAGGAAAAAAAAGCCATAACACATTGCTGTGAGCTTTTTGATAACAACCTTGGCTTCTGCTCACTGATCCACTAGAGCAAATCATCATAATTATTATAATATTGTTCTAGAATCTTTTTTTACCTGGTTCTTATCCAAATGGATAAGTGTGCAGCTATAAACATTGGATAAATTTTGAATATGGGATAATATTCAAACACAGAAATAGAGAAAAAGTACTCTAGCTCTTGAAAAGGGGCAAGTTTTACTACAGTTGACAAGTAGAGCTAAAATAGGTAGTGGTAATGAATAGAAGATTATCAGACATAACATAGTAATCTGTACATTAATAGCCCCCTCAAAATAATCACATAAATTACTGCATGGTGAAATTCTTTCTCATGGGCAATGCTTACAACTAGGGTTACTTTCTGAACTGAAAGCCGCTGAAATAAATAAACCCCACAATCTGCCATAGATATATACTGAGCAGAAAAAGAGTTTGAATTGCTTCCTTCAATTAGCTTTGAATATAGCTCCATGTTTTATTAAAAGATAAAAAAGAAAGAATGGAAAAGACTAGACTGGAAAATAAGGAAACTAACACAACAGCAGTTCTGAAATTCATCGACAAGGCTTTTGAAACTTCAGGTAATTTTCAGGTTATGGAGATGCTAAATAGAAGTGCCTTATAATTTTCCCTATTTCAATATCACCTCTTCCTATCATTGGGTGAAGTAAGCTACTCACTGCTTCCTTGTCAGGCTTTATATAACCAGCCTAAGAAATAAAATACAATGTCAGAACGTACAGCAATGCAGAAAGAGACAAGAAGTCTGTTTCCCTGACAAAATACATTACTGTCCAATTTATAAGGAAACATATTTGCAGATGAGGAATTATATTTATAAATACGCAAGGTAATAGTATCCTTTGGTCATTTGCTGTGGCAAAGATCAGTTTCAGAAAAGCAAACATCCCATTAAATTGGTAGCTGTGTTTTCCTTTTCAAAATCAGGTTTAAAAAGAAGCAGAACTAAAACAGTGGCTGTGCATCCTTTGAAATACTGCTTTTAAATAAATCTTGAAAAACGCTCCTGTTCCTGGGTGAAAACCAAATACTGGTAAATCTGATGTCCTCCACAGTGAAATTTTCCAAAGAGGAAGAGATATCACTGAGATGAACATTGAGACAATTCCCACAGGTAGAGAAGGTAAGGGATTGATGTGCACCCAACAACCTGTGGTGAAGGTGATATGACTGAGTATGTATAATAAATACATCGCTGAATGTATATTCTGTAGCATTTAATAATTGAATGCAAAAAAAATTACAAATAATTCCATCTAGCAGGACTTTTTTTCTAACAAAAACTTAACTTTTCAGCAGTCGATACAATATCTTGGATACACATGGTACTATAAGCAGATAGTAAGTTGGGGGTGAGAGAGGGCAGTGCTAGCCCCAAGAGCTATGCAGTCTACACAAAACACAGAGTAGCTTCTTCTGTACCTTGGCAGGAGATGTAAAATAATTCATAACTAATACAGCTGCTATGGTCTCTCTGGCACAGGCACCTATGTACTCAGCAAAGCTTCAGGGATACCCTTTTTGATGAATAACATAAATTATTACCTTACAGCACTTCTATCATCATTCTTAACCAACTTCTTACTTCCAGGTCATACAGATAAGCAGTTTGTTCAATGGGGAAAAAACCTCATATAGAGAAATTACCAACCCATCTATCTTCAGTTCTGCATCTTCCTGTCATTCATACAGTCAAATTTTCTCTTAGCCCACTTCTGCGGTACGAATAAGAGTGGCAGACTACTAGACCCTTACGTCTGGCAATCTTACTAGCTGTGTATTTGTCATTTCCTGATTACAAAGGAGCTGATATCACAAAAGGATTCATCATAA
The DNA here is from genome assembly GCA_024733675.1 of Psilopsiagon aymara. NCBI lineage: Eukaryota > Metazoa > Chordata > Aves > Psittaciformes > Psittacidae > Psilopsiagon > Psilopsiagon aymara. Next base: position 28,606 of record JANRGW010043923.1, on the reverse strand, counting down.
AACCCATTTGCTATCTCCATGGTCTCTCAGGACAAAGATGGCTTGTCAAAACAGGAAAGAAAAAGGCTGAAGTCTTTGGTGCCATGGAAACTGAACAATTAACACATGTACTTTTTCTTACTGCAGCTGGAACTGCACTTAAGCCAGTCTTTTAGCAGAAAACTGCTAAAAACCTCCTTGTGACTTTAGCAGTTGTGGGGTAGAGTGGAGGGAAAATATGGAAAATAAGAGTTACCTGAGAAGCAGAGCATCAGTCAGAAGAAACAGGGCAAACGACTCGGGAAAGGAGCGGGGCTCGGTGGAAATTTGAAGGCTAGGAAGTTCAGCAAGTTGACACATTAAGGGTTTTGTATAATAGCAAAGTTTGTTATGATTCAGGAGTGCATAGGAAAGTCAGGGACAGAAGAGAAGATGCTAGGGACTGTAAACAACCTTTTCTGTAAGGTGTTTTTCAGCAAAGGTCACTGTCTTTTCCTTTGGCACAATACTTTCTAGCAGCCCTTGTGCCGCAGACCTCTGAAATAACAAGAACAGAGCAGCTTTCCACTGACACTCTTCAGCTCAAAACTCACTGAAAGCAGCTTCTAGATTGCCTCTACAAAATAAACTAAACCAAGGGCTTTCTGCTTCATCTGTCATGCCCAGTCATGCACTGTATTACAAGAAAATGAAGAAACCCTGCAGATCCTTGTACACAGCTCCATGACACAGAACCACCCTTGCAGGTTTTGAGTACCTCTTGAGTTTTATCAAGTCTGCACTTCCATAGTGCATATTGAGTCTTGTGCTTCCTTAGTGTTTTGGAGAATAAGAGAGCAAGGTATCCCTGCTTTACTGTCCCTGTTTCTGGTAATCTGAAATTTACAATCTCAAGAGGGCTAAAGGCTGAATTGAAGATTCAGTAGCTTTTTTTAGTTTGGACATATACACTGAATTAAAAATAATCGTATCTTACAAAATATGTGGAAACCCCATCCAGCTCTCAAGTCCCTGAGCGGAAAAAAGGGCAAGGATGCAAGACTATCAGAATGCATTACCACATAGCCTGTTCTGGTTCTCAAGCATTCACTTTTGGCCACTGTCAAAAACAGCATACAAAGATAAAGTTGCCTTTTGGTCTCATAAAGAACAGTCTTTCAACCTCACCTTAGCTGCTGTTGCTGCTGTGGCATTTGTTGGGCCAACCCACAGACACAAACACCTCTCCAAAATGAGTGCATTATATTGATCAAGATACTAATGGGGAAATATTTCAACTATTCTGACAGGAAAGAATTTTACAATTGTTCTGGCTAATTAAAAAGCTTATGAATGGTCAGATAAGACTTTGCAAGCTTCTCACCATCTCCCACAGTTGCTACTAATTCAGGATGTTTTAAGCAGTGTACCACCGGGGAAAAAAATTACAATCAGGAATTAGATGAAATGTTAGGTTTTAAAATCTCAGATCCTTCACATATGAAATTGATCATTGTGTAGACATTTTGCTTCATTTAATCAGTAGCAAAAGATATCTAAGTACTTGTATTTCTAAAAAGTAGGGTGTTTTTTTTTCCTCAGCTCTGAAATATGAAAGGACTGGCAGCACATATTTTTTTTACTTCTTGTATTTTCTAGGCTTTCATTATCATGGATATCAGGCAAACTGACAAACTCAATATCTTTCCTGCCCTCTCTGTTATCATAAAAGCAATATTTATCTCTGTGGACAAAGTCCTCTTCAAATCCATCTTACATAACTATTTTAAAGGAAGGCAGGAGACTGGCAGATTCCAATTCATCTCTGCACAATACCACACTTTCAAAGGTATTCAGACAGTTTAATAAATCTATTTGCATGTTCAAGCTATTAAACAATACATACTAATTCAGAAATATCTTTCCCATTTTAAGAAAGCGTTTGGTTTGCAAACACCTTTACTAGGTCTTCACTCTCCTCTTTAGCCTTACTGAACTAATAGAAATGTCTGTTACTACTAGAGTCCAGAGCTCTCTATGTTAACAATGAAAACGAGTGGTTTATATCTATACTAAACAAAATGCCATTATTTTAGATTTTCAGCTTGGCTAAAATAATTATAGCACAGTATAGACCTCAGCCTTGGCCAAGCCATAGAAACAGCCCATATGGCTATGCTGCCACCATTTTTATAAGACCATCTCATTTGAAATTCATCCTGAATTTATTTCAGACCTTTGTAAATTATAGCATAGACACACACCTTGTGTATTTCAATATAGCTCAGACACTATGCAACAAACTATTTAAACACACACTTAATTCTTAATAAGTGTTTGACAAGCAGGCACTCACTGGCAGTAAATTCAGAGGACTGAACTTCAGATCTATCTTTTATTTGCATTCCATAGGAGCAAAGTTAAAACTTCTGCCTTTACATACATAATTTCTACTGAAACTAGACGAGATTGTTATCCCCTTGGCATTCTGGTAAGAAAAACAGTTACTTGCTAATTAATGACATTATATTGCCTCACGTTAGTGAAACAGGGATGACATCTATATTTTTCACAGCTGAGCTTAATCATAAGTACATCTGTCAAGATCGCAAAATATACACTGAAGATCTCTTCAACTTTATGTGTGACTTTTCTCAGTTTTTCCTTCCATTCTGTCCCTCCCCAAGTGACATTTAAAGATTCACATTCTTCCCTTCAGATCTATGTCTGAAAAGCAATCGACTGGTCTTCCAAGCATCAGACACATGCTTTTTTGTACTAGCTGCTAATTTGAAAGATGCTGTGGTTTACAATTGCTTTGACATTTACTCCAGAGGATTTGTGCTCCTGAATACATTAATGTAATTTACTTATCCCCAGTTGTTTTTGAAACCCAGACAAAGGCAGAGTTTGATCATTACAAGGTATTGGTCTTGAGTGTTTGCTAACTACTTTGAGCATCCCTGGGCTTCTGGCACCACTTCTGCAACTACTATGGCACTTCAGCCACTCCTGAATGCTTAATAATTTTTAATATACCTTCAATGAGTTTAAATAAACAGGAAGAGAGATATAAAATATATCAACTATATATATGAAATACGTCAAGTATGTATACATGTGTAATACATCCAGTATGTACACGTCTATTTATTTAGTATATCTCCACCATGCTCCAAGATGCAGCATATTATTTTTGAGTTAAATATGAGATTTTAAAAGAAGCAAAAAATTCAATTACCCAAACACAATGCCAGGTACTGCAAAACCTTTCAGGCACAAACTTTCCAGGGGGTGAGAAAACAAAATCCCTTACAAATCATGTAAAATTAAAAACAGTGTAACGGTGAGCTGGGAGAGAGAAAGAGAGAGACCCCGAGAGAGTGAGCAAGCAAGAGTGAAAAAATCAGAAACGGAGAAAAAGATTTCAAGTTAAAAGTCTGGAGGCTAGAAATAGGCAAGAAGGCATTGCACATCTTTTCCAGTACAAAACAGGCATGCATCAAGCTACTGATAACAGTATGACGATATTAACCAGTTTCCTCTCTGAAAGACAGGAAAGCATGTCAACCTCAAAGTCCAGCAATGGCACAATAGTATCTTAGCTTCTGGCAACACAGGATTGAAAACAAATTAAGTACACAAATATGCACTCAAGGCTAAATTTAGATGATTATTTAAAGCTATAAATGACAAAACAATTTAAATAATTATTCTTTTGTGATCTTATATCTCTATACAAAAATACCTAAAAAGTATAATATGGAATATGGAATAATATAGAAACATAGAAACGCTGGAAATTCCATTTAAAGGTCATTTAGTTCAACACTCCCTGCCATGGACAGGGACATCTTTCACTGCATTATGTTGCTCAGAGCCACATCCAACCTTGAACACTTCCCAGGGATGGAGCATCCACAGCCTTACTGAGCAACCTGTTTCACTCTCTCACCATACTCATTGTAAGAGAATGTCTTCCTCCTATCTGAGGAAGTTTCAACCCATTAGCCTTTAGTTTCAACCATTAGCCTTTGTCCCGTCACTACAGGACCTGGTATAAAGTCTTTCTCTTTCTTGTAAGTCCCCGCTTATGTATTGGAAGGCTACTATTATAAGGTTTCCCTGGAGCCTTGCCTTCTCACCCAACTGTCTGTCTCAGCCTTTCCTCACAGGAGAGGTGTTACAGCCCTCTGATCATTTTTGTAACAAGCTTAGAGCAGACTTCCAATACCTAAATCGGGCCTACAAGAAAGCTGGAGACTGCCCATTTACTGGGGAGCATAGTGACAGAACAATGGCGAATAGTTTAAAACTGACAGAGGGGGAGGTCTAGATTAGATATTAAGAAAAAAATTCTTCCCTGTGAGGGTGGTGAGGCACTGGCACAGGTTGCCCAGAGAAGTTGTGCCTGCCCCATCCCTGCCAGTGCTCAAGGCCAGTTTGGAGGCGGCTTTAAGCAACCTGGTCTAATTGAAGGCATCCCTGCTCACAGCAGAACGTTGGAACTCTTATGCAGAGTTACGTCATTTAAATAAATTTATATAAATTTTGAATTTTTATCAAAATTGAAAGTCCTTTAAATTTCATATTAATATTTCAAAATCCTTGTAGTAATATAAAAATATATAATATATGATGCAAATCAGAAAAATATAAAATATCAATAGTATGCATTTAAATCTAATAAAATTTAGATTATATTTGACGTAATGAATACACTGATTTAGGGATTTTTACATCTAGCCCTAGCTGCTAGTCATAAATACTGCAGAACTCTAATATAATTTGGTTTCAACAGATAGGCTCTAGTTCAGCAGTTGTATTCTCTTTAAAACTTTAGCATGAAGTATTTATTGTCAAGAAATACCTCTCAAATTGCCAGAAAATTCTTATTTAAACTCAACTGCAAAACAATAAATTGTCATTTCAGTTTTAATAGGCTCTGAAAGAACAGTTAATTTCCAGTGTAAACGAAACTATGCCCTGTATTTCACTGAGTATATATTGCTCAAAATTAGGACTGTGACTGGCAAAGGACGGAGTGGTGAAATGCCATGGTGGACATTTTTTCTTTGGAAATCTGGAATAAGTAAAGTCATAGTATTCAGATGAGGGACTTTATGCAATGTGCCTTAGGGTGTATCTGAAGTTCTGAGACTACTTAGTACATACATAGTTTCTATGGTTTTGTCTGGGTTTACTATCTGGATTGTGACAAGAACCAAGCAGAATTTGGGAATAACATGAATTTATTTAGTGAACTTTCCATGGTGAGTGAAAAGGTGGTTAAATGGTCCCTGTGCACCCTAAGGCAAGACTTTTCGGAAGGCAAGTTTCATTCTCACAGAGCACCAATCAGCTATTGCTAGCCAGCCTCTTCAACACCTCCAGCCAGCCGCAAAGTGTACTCCATCTTTATATCTATCCACATTTTCAGTCTATGTCTTTGATGTTTGTTCCTTTGAAGAAAACATTAAAAACATTCTGTATCATAGTTTTGTACATGTTTGTCAAAGTTAGCACTTCCTCTAGTTAAATAACTCAATAGCTAAGCTACTTTGTTGTTCAAAGCCCAGATAAATAGCAGGCAGAAAAGGAAAGGGAAAATAAGGCCTTTTCCAACAGAATAAGAAATAATGGAGAAATGCAAGATTCCCATTTTCAGAAAACATACCTGCATGAAGCACTTCCCATGGGGTGATTAACGTCACATATCTACACAAGCAGTATACTATTTCTTGCACTTGCAGTACACTTGATGTTAGTACTTTTTTTCTCATCTGATATAGGAGCAAGATATGAATATTTACAGTCTGTCAGCATAACTTAACAAACCAAACTACAGACTACAATCATTGGTATACTGACAGCTTGCCCACAGGAAAGAAGAAAGGTTGTGTTAGACCTTTACAGCATTTTGCAGACATTAATAAATGCAAAACCAGGCTGGATACACTCTTGCTGAATGCTAAAGAATCATTGGTCTGATTATAGTAAAAGGCACTGGATTGCCTAGATGGAAATGGATTTGAAATGGATGGAAATTGCCCTTTTTGCAGCACAGAGGGCAGCGCAGAGAGATGGCATAGAACTGATTGTTGCTGGAGTTAAATGGGAAGGAAGTGGCCTATTTTCTCTTAGAATTTTAAAGGTGGAGGATAGAAGCAAAGCAGTCCCTTGGGATGAATAAGGGATAGATAATATTTTGTATCTAACACAGACAAGGACAGTAAGAAAACAACTGTCATAAGCTAGAAAGATTTATTGTTAATCATTGCCCTTCCTAGTGGGCATTTCCAAGACATCTCTGAAATCTCATGAAAAGCTGTAATTTCACAACTACTTTACAGTGACATAAAGCAGGCACAGCTGCCAAAAAAAACCCAGTCTGCATCTCCTGCCTGCAAGTGCTAACTCTCTGTCTAGCATCACCTCATATTTCTACTAGCACAAACTGCATTCAGGTACCTACATGGTAAAGCTCCTAAAGAATCTGATTAATAATATGCTAGTTTAAAGTGTCTGTGAAACTCTCGTTAAGTTTTGACTGAGTGAGAAAGAACCCGGTTAGCAAATAATAAAATGAAATGTCTATGCGTCTTTAAAGAGTTCCGAAAAGTAAATCCTCTCCTTTCATAACATATTGGCAATCATAAAAACTCATACCTACTGTCTTTTTGGTGTGGTTGTAAATCCATCTGTTTCTCCCTGAAAGGCTCATGTTTTACTCTCTTCTGCAGCTAGTATATCCACGCATTCACTTGTCACACACTTTTCTGCAATTGCCAACACTTGCCATTCTAAAAATGAAGAAAAGGTCTGAGGAAGGCCTTTTCAAAAAAGATTTGAACTTTACAGGAAGTACAAGATATTTTCTCTGCTGTACATACTTCACATATCTTCTGGTAAAGGGTATTTTTATTTTCTTTCCTAGTTTCTCAGTGTATTTGTTCAACAAATAATCCCTGGAAAATTACAAGAGGCATAAACTGGAGAGGTGCTATCAACATCAATGGTAGCATGCAGATTTACAGCAGCTGTGAGCCTGTTCCACTATCACTACATAAATTTGAAGTAGAATCTGATATAGAAAATGCTTTTGGTTTAGATTTTCTAAAACAAACAATTTGCTCAACAGCAACAGTTACTTTTACCTACAACCTCTCTGAAATTTCACGATCACTTGATCAGATTTGACAGTGTCCTCATGCTTGCTTCAGAGCAAGTCACTGCTATCTCCTCAGAGGTTCTTCAACTGGAAGAGAAAGGCAAAAAAAGAATCAAAGGTAAAACAGGCAGCAAACACCTTGAAACCAGAAATACATAAACTAGCAAGCAGGACTTGGATAGCACATCCTTTGATTTCTTCAGATCAGGGTAAGATGTCCTTTCTCAAAGACTGATTTCACTCAAATACAAAGTTATTGATCTCAACAGATGAACATGTGGATGCAATCCCAGTTTAAATCATCAGCATATAACTGCAACCACCTTACACCACCCGGGCCTACTACACCCATCAGCGCTAATGTGCAAACTTTCTGCTCCTCTCCCATTTCTGCCCTTTACTTGAGAAACCTGTAGCTGAGGTGGATGAAAGTCTGCAGCTAGTGTCATAAAGGAGATTTGTCAAAAGAAAATGATAGTTCCCTTCTGATATTAAAATGCATTAATCTCTAATTAGCATTAGCTTTTCTAACAGTAACAAATATTGCATTCAATCAAAATAATATTGTATGCTGATTCTAATAAAAATCACATGCACAACTTCAGTCATTTTTAAAATGCTGGTACTCTCCTACCTATTAATAACTGTAGATTGATATTAATAGTGTAATAGTAAATTGAGATGCTCATTTCTTTGCAAGAAGCTCTCACTCTCATACAATAGAACAATAAAAAAACTTGGTTCTAATGGCATCTTGAAAAGGAAAGCAGGAAAACAAGGAGCTCTGCCAAAACAAACACAGTTTCAAATATCAAAACTTCAACATCAAGAACTTGGGAATGAACCACATACTCAGACTTTTCAGTTAAATAGATTTTAAAATCTGATATTTCTAGTTAGGATTTATTATTATTTGTGTTTAAAATTAGTTTTGTAGTGGTGGAGTTTTTTCTTAAGTGTTCACTGCTGGTTTGGAAGGTAATAGCTGTTATCTAGGATAGAGGCATGCAAACATGCAATGCAAAAAAGCAAGGCATGAAAGCTGGCTACCTAACTGAGAATGCACCAGTTTGTCCCACCATACATGACCCATAGAACATCTGAAGTCACTAGAACTGGCATTAGCATTAAGCAAATATAAAATACTATACAAGCCGAAGGCATCATTAGGCCTTAAGTATGTAATTTATGGAAGAGTTGGCTCTTTGGAATCTTTTTGTAAATTGCCATATTGTTGGAGCAACCAGAAGGAGAAAGGTTTGATAGTTTTGGTGTGCAAAGCATGTGAGCTTTAGCCAGTCTTTTATTTAACTGAGTATTTTTTATTAGACTGTGTTGTCTTAGGTTCCCATTTCTATCAGCAGAATTTGCAAAGGTCTTTTTTGCCATGAGATTTTCTTCATTTGAAGAGGTAGTATGTCTGTTTTATGTACCCTATTACAGCATCCTTTTGTTGCTTGACTGTTACATCTGCCTCTGGGCACCATTCAATCTCTCAGCAACACAAGTTTGATTCCTGTGAGATGTGAACATACAACTGCATATCTATTGAAATTCTAGAGTACACAATGTAGATTTTATGTCAGCTTATACTTTTATATGTGTTTTACACAGTTTGGAGAACCTTACCCAGTGTAAAGCTTTCTAGTAATAATAGACAACTTTTTTGAAGCACTCAGCAAAATGTGCTTATATCAGTGTTTTGTACAATGAGGCTGTGGCCTTCCTGATCTTGGACTATGAGCCTAACACCAGATTTTGTCATCAGATCCCATAGCTACGTTGTCAGCTGGCTTTGTTTATACCTATTTGATGCCTACAATAACACGCAATATTTCAAATACCTTGTTCCAGTTGCAACCAAGATTCACGATAAATTATATCTGCAGCAATGAAATTAATATTGTTGCTGCATAAAAACACAACTGAAAATGTGCTTCCACATAATGTGTAAGTCATCACCGCAGATAAAAACGACACATCATGAAGCCCAAATCATTATACTTTCATCATAGTAGAAAAATTGGATACATAGCAACCTATTGGCTATCTAAACCTCTAGCTCTATTAATAATCTCATTATTTCTCACCCAAACTGATAAAAGTTGAATAATCCATAATCCTGTCATTAACTTTTTATTGCTTCTTATGCTCCTGCTAGGTAACAAACAATAACATTGCAAACGTGATTAAGCAAACACTTTCCTAAGGAATGTGCCTTTAGGCTGGTGTAATGGGTAGTGATACAGTTTTGTACATTGCAAAACCAGACATAATTTTAGAGTATCCCTATATTTATGGACTACCTGGGAAATGCTGCCTTGTACAATACAGCACATTTTGACTATTATCTCCTATAGTCTGCATACAGCTATATAGAAAATATAGTCTTGTCATATATTCAGCTCACTAAACATTATTTCTCAGTTCCTAATAGACAAAGAATATTTGGAAATTTCATCCAGAATAAATGTATCTGGATACACGATACTTACCTGTTTTGCCACCATTGCACCCAGTTTATATGACATACCTCCATAGCTGTTCACTCAGCTCACTATCATTAATAAAAGTCATTTACCAGCTCCATCTTATGGTTAAAGTGTTGATGAGTTTGTAAATAAAAATGCCAGTAATTTATCTCAGGATCCCAAGAGCATCCACAGCCCTACCTGTTTCTGCCCGCCCACCAGGCTTCTCCTCAACTGCCCACAGCACAGGACCTTGAGGCCATTTAGTCCCTGCCCCAGTGATGCTGGAGCATGGTCCATCCCCAACTCTCTACCCTACCTGGCCATAGGCCCTCTTGAACCAGGCTTGCCCATGGCACAGCCCAGCCTGAGTCTGACCCCATTCCTAAGATCCTGGCTGGCCGTGAGTGACTGTTGAAGCTGCCGCAGTTGCCCACTCCAGGCACACAAGAGGGGTCTGTGCCGAGCAGGTGACACAATGCAGATTTCCCTGCTGATTTTCCCTGCTGGCTATTTAAGAAGGAAAAGGTCTATTGAATTTAACTGTTCACGATTTTCACACTAAATCTCAGGAAACACACATTTGGGACACAGAATTCTTAGAAAGCCATAGATATTTTTCCACACTAAGATGAAGTTTTCACCACAGAGGTAGTTCATTCTTCAGTCTCATTCCTTTCTACTCTAATCTAATCAAATCAGAGCTGGAGATGCAGATATTTGAACAGGTCTCAAATAAATACATGCCTCAAAGGACACACATTTCCTATCATCTGTTCACTGAAGAGAGGAAGAGAACTATAATGATCAAAATAGAAATTCTCTGGATCATAGAGAACCTACTGCATTAAAGTTAATTTATGTAGATAGAGGAAATTGGCAACATACTGCTCCATATTTCAGGCTTCAGCTGAATATGGAGTACCTTGAATACTCCCCAGCTATCCAACTCTCACAGAGGACACAGCCAGTAAATCTTTCAGCTGAAATTCCTTTGAGTAATGGCTCTAACAAATGTAATGACTTTCAGAAAGTGATCTCGAGCTGTTGCCCATAAGGCCAAATTTGGCATTACATAGTAGCTAATTAGGGATGGCAGTCCTCTATAAAATATTATTGTGTGTTTCTGGATTAAACAAGCAGCAAAGTTTCAATGGATCAACTACCAAAGCTTATTTCTTTTAAATAAGGCTAAAATTCTGTAGTGTATTTCGTCAGATTCACAGGTAAATACTGAGATAACAAATAAAAGGTCCAATTAATACTCCTGTTTTCACTTCTCTCCTTGTACAGAACGGAGGCAGAGGTGCTTTGTACGCAGCAAACAGAAGTGGGCAGACAGACTTAGTGGGAAAACAGATAATGAGTGAGAAAAGATCAGGCAGATAGTTATTCCATAGTGCAGTCACTGCAGAGGTAAGCAAGGGGAAAAGCAACGTTTGGCAGAGGGGAAATGGGAAAAGAACAGAACAAACCCAAATTTTTGCTTAAAGTTTTGCTACTAGAAAGAAGATAGATCCTCTCATCGACCTTCCCTGCTGCACAGGTAAATCATCATCTGCCATCACTTCTTAACTACCACAGAAGTTTCCCGTTGTCTCCAGAGTACACTGACGCTCACTTAGCTCCTGAGCTCATAAATGTAAACAGTTGGCTTAGCAAAGCAATAAATATCTGCATTTGGAAAACCACAAAATGTCTTACTGAAGTAGGAAATAACAGTTGTACTGCTAATCTTTTCCATTATTTTTTACCCCAACTTTCTTAGCTTTTCTAGCACTGAGTTAGGAAGTGTTTGGGGGAACATGTTTTTTGTCCTCTGAAAGGACAGCGTTAAGTACTGTGGAAACCTGTTTCTGGGTTTCAGGAGCACTACTCCAATAAAATAACAGAATGTATTAGACACACTGTTTAGGATGTGCTGTGAGCTAAATTTGTACAGGAAAAAAAATAATTCAAGGCACCCCAAAATTTTCAAGGCATGCCTAACGTAAAGGGAGTGACAAAGCACTGCCCTGCATCAGGTGACTGTGGGAGATCAATCACTAACAGAAGTCCCCCCAACTGCTGCATTAGAAGACCTGCACTACAAAGAATGCTATCTCTAGCATCAATAAAAGCTGATTTCTACAAACAATAAGAAGATGCAAAACAATAACAAAGGGAGAAACTCTGATGAAATCTATACCAAAATAAGCTTTCAAAATGCAGCAGTTACTTAATTTCAGTGATTTTACCAAAGCAATCTTGCAGCTGCAGTCACAAAGCTCTTAGAGGCAAAACCTTGTAACACAATTAACTTCAAACTGAAAACCCCATTAGAAGCAGTGAGGGTTACATATGACCAAGTACAGCAAACAGACACACATAGCTACATAATGTTTTAGACACCTACTCCAGCCTGCCTGTTCCTGGTTTAATGGAACAGAATGTCTCAGAGCTCCTAATCAGATGATGATGCTTGCAAAATGAGATGTTCTAGTGACATCTGTTTGATGTCTCTGTGGAAACTTTATTTGAATTAGGCTGGTTACTTACATTTGGATAAACTGATAGTTTCTCTTGCTTACACAGTGTTAGAGCTGGTAACCACTTTTGCAGTATTTAGGAATAAATACAGTCAAACATGGCTGGTTTACTACTACTAATACCCACGGCAAAAGGACACTTCTAATACAATATGAATATACCTGTAGAACTGTGATTTGGATTTTTTTAATAAAAATATGACAAAGGGAAAAGAAGGGAAGGACAAAGTAAACCCTGAAGGAATATGAACATAAAATGTAGAAAACAGGGAGGAAAGAATAAATATCCCCTGCTTTCTGCAGCTAGACTAAAACATTTGATTAGTATGGGTTGGTTGCCACTCTAAAAGGCTATTCTCTAATACCTTAACTGAATTACTGATGGCAACATGCAAGGTTTTCTGTTGGGTTTTTTCCATCACTTTAGCTTTTTTTTTGAGAATTAACTCTGCTATACACAGTGTGTCTTCAACAACATAATGGAATGTTTATGCATCATCTAGATACTTCTGCATGTATCACTGTTACATGAGCCCATGACCTAAAACAAATTCATCAGCCTTTTTTTTTTTTCTTTTCCAGCTGTAGGAATTCCATGGAGATTTAGGGAGGAATTTAAGACCTCAATTTTGTATTGCTAAAGAGATAGCAAATGGGGTCAAGTCTCATACTGACAATCATTGCAGTTTTCCTGATATGAAGGTAAGAATTCATGACATCAAAAGCTCAGCAGGATAATTTCCCTATTTTTGCAGCATATAAAGAAAGTTTACTGACCTCCTAAATCATATGGCAATCCATCCCAAAAAACTGCATTCCCAGTATCCCACTTATTTCTTTCAAAATCTTTTATTATTACTTATTTATGGTTTTATCTTTTGCTTTCCTTCAGGGTTTCAGCCCATGCCTCTTCTCACACAGAATCAACTTCAGCAATGCCCTTCCAGCTAAATCTCTACTTCTACTTCTAACCTTGGTTCAGGAGTTGATTCTGGTACCTACATGTCCTTACCTTGAATGAGTCTTAGAGTAATCTGATCTTATGGGGGGTCTCCCTGCTCATGGCAGCCAGGTTGGAATTAGATGATCTCTAAGTTCCCTTACAACCCAAATTATTCCATGATTCTATGATTTTGCACAGTTGAAGTATATTAGAAGTCAGAATACAACTAGAATAATAATATAATAGAATTTAGTCAATTGAAAGTTTTCAGTGTTTCTTCTAATGAAAACAAGGGTTGCATTTGACTTAGTCATTCACATAAATATGAAGCACTAATAGATCAATTTCACCCTTATTTTCACTTCACTTATTTCCCTTCTTGCCTCTTGGAATGATGTGTAATACAGTTCTTGGTTTTAGAAATACATTTTTTTAAATAATTATAGAATCATAGAATAGTTAGGGTTGGAAAGGACCTTAAGATCATCTAGTTCCAACCCCCCTGTCATGGGCAGGGTCACCTCACACTAAACCATATCACCTAAGGCTCTGTCCAACCTGGCCTTGAACACCACCAGTGATGGAGCATTCACAACTTCCCTGGGCATCCCATACCAGTGCCTCACCACCCCCACAGTAAAGAATTTCATTTATCACATTCCTCATATCCAATCTAAACCTTCCCTCTTTAAGTTTAAACCCATTGCTCCTTGTCCTATCACTATAGTCCCTAATGAAGAGTCCATCCCCAGCATCCCTGTAGGCCCCCTTCAGATATTGGAAGGCTGTTATGAGGTCTCCACACAGCCTTCTGTTCTCCAGGCTGAAAAGCCCCAACTTTCTCAGCCTATCTTCATAAGGAAGGTGCTCCAGTCCCATGATCATCCTCTTGACCCTCCTCTGGACTTGTTCCAACAGTTTTACATCCTTTTTCTGTTGAGGTGACCAGAACTGCACACAATACTCCAAGTGAGGTCTCACAAGAGCAAAGTAGATGGGCAGGATCACCTCCCTTGACCTGCTGGTCACTCTCCTTTTGATGCAGCCCAGGATATGCTTGGCTTTCTGGGCTACAACCACACACTGAAGCCGGCTCATGTTCATGTTTTCATTGACCAAAACCCCCAAGTCCTTCTACGCAAATCTACTCTGAGTCTCTTCTCTGCCCAACCTGTATCTGTGCCTGGGATTTGCTCCAACCCAGGTGTAGGACCTTGACCTTGCCATGGTTAAAGTTCATAAGGTTGTCAGCAGCCTACCTCACAAGCTTGTCAAGGTTCTTCTGGATGACATTCCTTTCCTCCATCTTATCAACTGATCCACACAGCTTGTGTCAACAACAAACCTGCTGAGGGCACACTCAATCCCACTGCCCATGTCACCAACAAAGATGTTAAGAAACAAGAAAATATGTTGTTAAAACAAAGAAACAAAAAAATGGATAGCTAGTGAGAAGTAAATGGAATGTGTCTCTGAAGACTTGTTTTATTATGGTTATAAAATTGACAATACATGGCATGAATTGTATTATATTTTTTTATATTTCAAAATAGCATTTTGACTTATCAGTTTGGTTCATGTTAACAAAACGTCACTTTATTACCAAGTGATAAATTATTAACATGCACAACACTACTCAAATTAAATTTCAGAACTTCCATAATCAAGATATAGTATATATTGTTTGCTTAATTACCAAAAGGGGATGAGATAAAAAGCGTATTTCTCGCCTATGTTTTGTTGTCCATCTCAACTGGGTGCTTTTTCATGTTCTGAATACTATAGTATGCTTATTGTATCTATCCAATGCAGAGCTAATATTTTATTCTGCTATCCTTTACTTTCTAATGAAGTTCATACTGACTTGTGTCTCTTGTCTCACAAGTATTAATGTATCATTTCTTCTCATGATCTGTGTGCTAAAAGACAGAAGGCGGGTAAGTGTTCAGCTCACTAAATAATAAAAGCCAGATCCTAAACAGAAAGTTGAATTGAATGCAGGGTTTTGAGAGTGAAACCACATTCCCAAATTGTATATGTAAATTCCTTCTTGCATCATGCTGTGCAATATGGGCAAGCAGTTCTAATCTGCTCTTGCCTAAGTAAATTCTGGAACTGGTGTCAGTATAATTCATCAAGAACACAGAGAAGTTATAGGTTAATAATCCATGTAAAGTTCAAGAACCTGTATAATTTTACACCATCTCTGTAGTTTACTGCCCTGTCATGTAACTAGAATGTTACTTTTGGAGTCACCCAGAGAAGATTTGAATCCTATGGTATTATGTAGGGAAAACACACACTTGGATCTCTCTTTTGTAAAGAGGTCCTGTGAGTTTATTTTCTTGCAAGGAGTATATACTGTACAGGAAAATACCTAAGTCAACCAGTAAAAAATGGCATAGAGAAGATGTGTCCCATTAGAGTTCATTCACCTCTGAGCTACATAACTATTTTTTTTTACTTTTTTTTTTTTTTTTCCTAATTCATTTAGGATCTAGTAATAGAATAAGGTACATTTAATTCTACTTGTGCAAGTTCACAAGCATGAGATAAGTTTTAGGTTTGCAGATCTCTCAGGTTTTTGTCGAGTTTATAAATGTAATGTTCTAAATAGGTTCTGTGCTGACAACAGATTGGCATACAAACTTGCAGAATTCTAAGACATTAAGTGAATGTTCGCTAGGTAACTCAGTTTGGAATTCATATCTCAGCTGAGTTGTATGTCAGACACATTAGCTCTTTGTATATCATCCTTAGCTATTAACAAGAAACTCTTTTAGAGACAAATTTTTACTACTAACTTACCAATGTAAGTGGCATGCCTACTTTAGGAACCCACATATCACCCACGACTTTAAGTTTGTCTCCTTAAAGCTAGAATTGAGATTTTGTACAGTACTGATCATTAGCTACAGGACTCAGCTCCCCTTTGACAATACAGGGAGATTAAATTTACACTCTAAAGCATAATTACCAAATTAGGAGTGCCTAAAGACAGGCACCATGTTTCTAGCTTTCTGTCTGCTAATGTGTTTGAAGTTAAAATGGTTTACTGCTGAAAGGTAAACGAAGGAAATGCAGTGGTGTTTCTAGGAACCACCAAATGCCTGTTTTATCTTGTTTCTATCAATGTTTCTTATCAGGTAGCTTTATATTGAGTTGGAGTCCAGAGCTAGACATTCGACAGAGAATTTGCATTGGGCACAAATAGAATATTGCTATTTCAGCTTATATGCAACATTTTCAAAACTGTTCATTCTTTGCTTTGTTTATGTCTGATGTCTCTTTTCATACCTACAAAACTTAACATATTTCTTAAGCAAAAGAATGAATTTTATAACTACTCCCTCAAATATTTCTGCGCCTATTCTTGAGGAACTGAATTATAAACCAAGAGCTGGTTATAAACACAGAATCATCGCCATATATTTTTCTTTTCTGGGTGACAGATTATGACTTTTGCATTAGAAGAAACATTTTGGTGTCAATGAAATCCCATAACATTTTCTCTCGTATGAAGCTACAGATTTAAAAGCTCAATAAAGTGTGAAGAAAAAAAAATAGAAACTACAGACTTCTTTAAAAACAAGAAGTTTGAAAGTGAAAAGAAATTTTAAAAAGTTTTTATGTAAAAGAATGTATTACAACAAAATGTGTCAACTTCAAACATAAATGTTCAATATTGATAATTATACAGGGTTTACTCTTTGAAATGTTCATTAGAAGTGAGGATAGGCATAAATATACCCTAGACAGCATTTTCTGATCTTTCTACTGGAAAGACAAGGTGATAAAGAGCCTCAGGATGGTTCTTGAAATTCCTGAATTTCCATGGTTTCTGTATGGTACTATAGGTGCTACATAAATAAAAGAAAGTCTGTGTTCAGTCTTGTCTTATGATGGCATATATAAGTATCCTGATTTCCTGTCAGTAATAAAAATAATCATAATATAATCATCATCATCAGTGTCATCATCATCTGCAAGCGCATGCTTGCCAAAGATAGTGACGTGTAACTGAATGGACACCAGTAAAGGTGTCCATTTGTCTATGCAAATATTGAAAGACTGGTGCCCAGAAAATGTCTCAAATTCTTTTTTTCTTGGGATAAATTTAAATACACTAGAAGATGTGTAGCAGAGCTATGTAGCATAACGTTGTATATTTTCATGACGTTCACCTAAATCTTTGAATCATTTTTTTCCCAGAAGCTTTCTATAAACCCCATAAATAAAATTTGCTGCTGAGCTGTACAAATCTATTGTCCTGACAGGTGTCTAAACATAGGCAAGCAGAATTTCTCTTTAGGTACCCATTTATCCCTAATTACTGTACTAATCTGGTGACCTGTACACTATCCAACAAGTCATTATTGAAGGATCAGTTCTGGTCTCCAGATGGAGAATGGTTTGTGTGTAGGGCTAATCCCTTCTAGACTGACCATAGATATGATACACAGGACACACTTCAGCTCTTTTCCACATCCCCATGTCTCTAAAATTTAATCACTATTTAGGTGTTTGGTTGTTTATTTTGGGGGGGTTTGTTTGCTTGTTTTAACTATTTGACTCCCCTGAGATAACATGAGCTGTGTCATGGCTTGCAAAGGGGATCCTATGGAATAAATAAAAATAAACCTCAATCAAACTAAGATTAGTGAAAAATTCTAAATGTGTAAATGTGGTAAAGAAACAATTTGTTGTGCACACTTTCTGAAAGGTGCATCCTAAGGTTTTTGAACCTTGGAAGAGATATGTCAACTGTTTAGACACATACCTCTAAGCTTTGTAATAGTCAACTGAAAAATAGAAACTTCAAAGGCACAGTTTATCTTATCTTAATGTTGATGTGGGAAATAGAATCCAAGTTTTATTCCCTAGAAGTGTTTATTCCTCTCCCTTTCTAATCAGGAAAAGAGTTTATTGGAAAAAATTCAGTCAAAGATATCTGTACACTGGCTTTTACCTCTTCAAAGTAGAATGTTTGTAGTGGTTTAGGCTGCAAATCAGCCACGCAGTTTGCTACATGGAGAATCGAAAGAATGCAACTCCCACAGGTTGAGATAAGAACAGTTTAGGAACTAAGGTATAACGAAAACCACTACTGCTACCACTAGTAATAATAATGACAAGAGAAATACAAGGGAAGAGAATATAACAGCTCACCACGTATACCCAGCCCGACCAAACCATGCACCCCCACCACCCTTCCAGGTCTCTGCTCTCTCTCTCTGCATCACAGGCTTGACGTGCTGTGGTATGGAGTTTGGGTCAGGTGCCCTGTCTCTGCTTCCTCCCGGCTTCCCCTCCTCCCTGGTAGAGCATGAGGCTCCGAAAATCCTTGGCCAGACCAAACATCACTAAGCCATAACTAAAAACGTTGGTGTTATCAGCACTGTTCCCAGGCCGAAAGTCAAAACCACAGTGCTGTGGCAGCTACCGAGGAGGAAAATGGCTGCTACTGCTGAACCCATGACAATGTTCTTCTGCACTGGGACTTTAAGCTACAGGCAGTCTGCAGGGTAGTCATGTGAATTCATCCAAACCACTCTAAGTCATCTTAATACAATTAAATTTGCATGTGCTTTTCTTGAAAACTTCAAACTTATTGCTCCAAAAATGTGATATTTTGGAGTGGGGTCTAAGGAAACTGTCAAGAAATTGCATTACCTTGCTACTTTTACGCTCTTATCTCCACCTCAATCTCATCAGAACTATAATAGCATATTTTAACATCTTGAAGTGCATGGAAAATAACACAAGTCAGTATTGTTTTCTTGTTCACAGTGGTCACTGAGTACTGTGAATTGTTTTAGATGTTTATTGACGTGTAGAAAATAGGTACATTTTAAAAGTAGCAAAATAGGGGCAAATAAAATAAACTTACATATCTTAAAAATAAAATTAAATTCTCCTGATTTTATATTCTAATGTAAAGAATTAAATGTTAAATTTAATTTTTGATAGTTGCTGTTGAAAGGCTGAATAATTTCAGTGTCTTTAACATCTCATACATACTGAAAATTCAAATCAATATTAAAAATAAAAAGAAGGTTTTTGGAACATGGTCATCAAATACAGTCACTTAAAGCTAAGAAAGGGAAGAAAATACAAGATAGCTAAAAAATTTCCATAAGAATACCCAGGTTATATTGTTATTCTGTGGACTAAAAGTCCTGCATAGCTGAAAGGATTGTAGCCAAATACATATGTTCAATTAGATTGCTTATTTTTGTAGTATTAATTCAACCTGCGTATAGAACAATAGCTAAATCACGTGCAACAGAATGAGATGCAAGAATTTCTGGGGATTTGAAAAGTAATAGTTTTGTGTCTAATAAGTGCATGTTAGAAAAAAAAAACAGATTTAAAATTTGCATTTGTTGTATCTGTTTTCCTTGTGAAGAAATAGTCAAGAAACCCAATTCTGAAAGCTCTTTTTTTGAACATGACCCGCTTTTTAACTGAAATGTTACTCAGGGCCATACAAAATGCAACACTGGATTTTTATACCTTTATGGGAAGTGAGTCTTATTCATCATCTTGATGTAAGAATGACATACAGATACATGTAAAAATCTAATACATTAGTTTGAATCTCAAAGTAAACGTACTTTTGAAAACCAATGCTTGGATCAAAACATTAAAGAATGGTAACTATTAAAACCATAACCTTGTAACTTTAAGAAATTATTTATCAACACACAAGCATTTCAGTAGTGGAAGGAAATATCTACTTAGGGTGAGCTGGCTACATGAATATTGACTAGAGCTTTGAAATTATGAATAGGGCTTTGTCAAAACACCAAAGAATCAATCATTAGTCATGCTTTTATCTTAGGATTTACAATATAATTTTGTTTCATTACTTCTGATGTTCCTGTATCATGCTAAGAGCTACAAGAGACAAAGGACTTGAGGGGCCATGGTCTTTTCAGACTTGCTCTCCAATGGAAAATAATATCTATTAGAACTCCTAAACAAAAGTTTATATTCCTGGCATTTCTACACACACGAGATCAGGACTGAGCTGGCATAGAAAAGCTCTTGAGAAAGTGATCGTTCCACTTCAGCGTTAAAAGACTTTGTGAAATAGCTTACATTGTGACAGTTCTGTGCACCACAAGCCAGGCATGAATAATATGAACAGAATTCTGGCTTTGCTTCCTATCAGAATTTGTGAGATACTATCCTGTATAACTATCTTTTCTCAAAAGGTAATGTATATCCAAGACAATAGGTTTGTTCTGTTGTATAGCAAGATTTATCAAGTTTTTCACTAAAAATTAAAATTTCTAAATAGTTAAATTTTGGACATAAAAAAATAATTCGACAATGTGATTTCCTTTTATGGAAAATGCTTAATTAAATTAGCTTCTTAAGCTTTGTTGTTGGGTTTTTTTTGCTGTATTTTTTTTTTTTTTATAAAAGAGGATAATTTAAAGTGATAAATTAATCTGATTCTTTTTTTTTTGCTTACACAGTTCCCACATGCAATTATTTTTGTAACCTGAGTAAAAAACAAAAAGGCTGTTTTAAAATATGCATCGACAAGAACTTCTCAGTTCCAATCTATTAACCATCATTAAATAAGTGACTGTATAACATAAAAACTGTAAAGCAAAAGGTTCAAAAATTTGGTACTTAATCAAATTTATTTTTTGTTCAACTCCTGATTCATGTTTTCAGATTTATATGTAATGATGTTAAAAACATTATGGCTTTTAATTTCTCTAAAATAGACAGTGTTGTGGTAATTCATGTTGCTACTTTGAGAGGAAAAGACCAAATAAAGGTTTGAAAAAAGAAGAAAATTTGTTTGACAAGGAACTAGAAAAAGACAGTTTCTCATAGGAGACCAAACTAAAATTATATACATAAGAAAGCAATTATGATATAATGAGTTGACTAGCAAAACAGCGACAGAGGAGGACAAACTGTGTACGATGAGCAGAAGATGGACAACACAGAAGAAAATGCAGAGAAGTTTGTAAGTAGTTTTTGTAAGAGAGATAAGTATGGCCATTACGGTTATATGAAGTTCTCAGTGCCATTTTGGATGAACTTTGAAGAGCAATGCATATATCCTGAAGGTGAAGATTCCTTAGGGATCTAAGTAAGAAAGGCACAGACGTGCAAGGCTGGTTGATGATTTATCTTACAAAACAAGAATTAGTATAAAAGTGATAGAAACCTTACATCTCTTTTGATGCACCTGTAGCATCTGACACAACCTGACCGGGCATGCTTTGCAGCTACCATTAACAGTGATAGCACAGGTCAGACAAGAATATCTGATGACCTACTTGGTCCTTCATTTCTGAGTCTCTGTACAATGTCTGCCCTGCATGTCTGAATCTCTGTATAATGTATAATGCATAATATACTTTTTTAAATGTAGAATGAATTTTATATATTGAATGAATTTTATATATTCAAGTCAAGCTAGTTGACCAGAAAACTGAAACTATTTACTAGTCTTGTCTAGATTGATGATGGAAGAAAAAGGATCAACAAGAACTTAGTAAAAAAAAAAATGCCCAATCTCCTTAACACCTATATTTCCTTCCTTTCTTTCTCTATCATGGTTAAGAGCTCTGAAATCTTCCTTTGGCCTAAACCAATAATATACCTAAGGTATCTCTTAACACATTTTTAGAGAATAACAAAAAGTATTTGCAATATATCAAAAACTGAAACCACAACTCAGGCACAACTTGTATGGCTAGACACAGGACCTTTAACTGGATGAATACACCTAGGCTGTCCCCAGTGACAGAAGTTCCTATCTCAGTAAGCGCTCACTAAGAACTGATGCGTTTTAAACATTTGGTGGGAGCAGTGTAAGTACCAAGGAAAAAATTATGATTTCTGAAATGAAGATTGATCTGTCATCGTACATCTTTTGTGATCTATCTCTGTGGAAACATTTCAAGATGAGGGCTTCTTAACATACTTATGGTATTAGTTGGGGTACACTCTTCAATCAGACAAAGCTAAAAGCAATGACCCAAGCATTAGTGTCAAAGGGTTAGCCTACTTATTCATGATCAGGATCTTTACTTCTATAGTGACTGTCAAATTAGAAAAGGCAAATTAGATAAAGACAGCATCATCAGGCTTAGAGATGAATTCTCAAGGAGGCAACTTTTTAAAGATGCTGTTGCTTTTTGCTGATTTCTATAAATATTCTCTCTTTCATTTGTAGCCTCTTTTCAGGCTATCCTTATGTTGTGGTCTAAGTCCAGCCTGCAAATCAGAAACCACACAGCCATTTGCTCACTCACCCCCATTCCTCTCCCTGCTCCTGGAGGGATGGAGAGGAGAATTGAAAGAATGTAACTCCCACTGGTTGGGATAAAAATAGTACAATAACTAAGGCATAACATAAAACCACTACTGCTACCACCAGTAATAATAATGATAAGGGAAATAACAAGGGAAGAGAATACAACTGCTCACCACCTGCCAACTGATACCCAGCCCTACCTGAGCAGTGATCTAACCCTTCTGGGTAACTGCCCCCAATTCATATGGTGGGCATGATGCGCTGTGGTATGGAATACCTGTTTGGTTAGTTTGGGTCAGGTGTCCTGTCTCTGCTTCCTTCCGGCTTTCCCCCATCCCTGACAGAACATGAGGCTCAGAAAGTCCTTGGCCAGAGTAAACTTTATTGGGCAGCAACTAAAAACATTGGTGTTATCAGCTCTGTTCCCAAGCTGAAAGTCAAAACCACAGTGCTGAACCAGATAGTAAGAAGGATTAAAAATGACTGCTACTGCTGAACCCAGGACACTTTACTGTAGCAGTACAATGCTGTTCAGGTTGCCATATTGTGAGCTGGGATAAGAAGCACAAACCACCTCAGGCATTATGATTGGAGGTTGAGCACAACTACTGATGGTAAGGATTTCCAAGAGGTTTGAATCAGAAGGATCAAAGACAATTAAGGATGTGGTGTAAATGTTCCAGTAACTCTCAGAATCAGGAAAGTGTGTTTGCATTTCACTTAATGTTAGTAGATCAGTATAGTCACCCATAGTCTCATTAGAGATAGATTAGGTATACCAGCTAACATCCAGCTGATTGTCCAGAGAAGAGCAGATATTGTGTAGGTTCATGGTTGTCTTTCACAATCAGAATTTCCTTGATGAACTTGCATGGCATTTTGTTTCCCTGTGTAAGGTAGTTAAATTAAACCTGCAGCGTGAAGGTCCCACACATACGTGGCCACATGAAGCTCATTGTTTTGAGCTTCCTTATAGTCAGAAGAAGCTGTAAGGCAAGATTCATCTGATTGATTTTACATAAGTACTTTATGATGGGATGAGTGGTGACCTTAAAGTGCTTTTTCCTACAGTGATATCTGTATGCCTAGTTGAGATGTAAACACATTTCAACATCTGTTCAGAAAAATTGCCACCCAGAACATTACAGGTACTCTCCCTAGAAAACGATAGTTCTCTGCCATTCCAACTGCTTAACTATACTTAAGTCACAAAACATTATTAAACAAGCCTTTACAGGGTTCAAAATTCATTTTCAGGGCACACTGAGTTTTATTGAGCTGCTGATTCCTCCACTCTGTGATAAAATGATTCCGGGAACTGGCTCAGAATCGGTCCTTCATTTTTAGTAATTAGTGGGAAATTTGCCTATGTGATGCAATATAATTAGACAATTTATATACAAAAATAACACTCTCTAAATTAGATTTGTTTCTTTATCAAGAGGATTTTTCTTCCTAACTTCCTAAAAGCTTTACTCATCTTTGCCCTATAGCTCGATTACTTACATCCACTTGTAAAGCTCTTGACCTTAAGGGAATAGACTAAGCCACTCCCTTGAGATCCCTTTCTAGCAGTTTAAGTAATGAGGAGTCAGCAAGTGTAATCATGAAAAGAAAATTATTTTCATCAAGAAAGTCTATGTTTATGCTTGTCAAAATGATCTCTGCATGGAGTATAGGGATATGCAAGAAGTTGATCATAATTAAAATGACTGAATGTTGGTTTTCTATCCCCACAAAACTCGTACAGAATTATGAAATTTACTTTAATACATTTCTTACTGTTTCTAGATAACCAACATTTGAATCCTGTTGCCTTCTTTAGTCTTCCCAAAGGGAATTAGTTAGTTAGCTCACAGAGGCACTGATAATATGAATAAAATTCTGAAAAGTCATGGACATTTGGGCAGGTATTGGAGAATAAAAAAATAAAAAAAAATCCTGGAAAAAAAACCTCCAGGTATGACACTATCTTTTTAAAAATAACAAAATAATCCTAAAAATTCCTACCCAACCCCCTTGATTCTCATTACCATGGCAAACAAAATACATAAATTATGAAATACAAAGTCATAAAATACAAAGTAAGGAGAAAGAAAAATCCTCAAAGACTTAATATTGTCTAAACATAAGCATTAATTAGTATGGCTTTATAAATAACACTGATCATTTATGGTTTTGTGCTTTAGGAGCCAACAGGAAAGTTCCCACTGATTCAGAAAAGAGAGAAGGGTCCATAGCATTTCACATTTCCAAATGCCTCACTGAGCTACTGCTTGATTGCGGAACTGACAGTCAGATTTTATCTCTGCTGGAAGACATTTATGACTCTTACTCAAAAGCAAGGGCAGCTCTTGCCTTGGGGTGTTAGGATCCATTCCCATCAGTATTTTATAACCCTCAGTAAAAAACCTTGTGAGCTTTTCTTCCCTCCAGTGCTAAGCACAGACAGTGAGTATGAAAGCATGAATCCAAACACTGTCACATACCGGACAGGGGTATGCACAGGGATGGGAGGGATGATGCGTCTTCACCTGCACAGTAACCCTCTGCAAGGAGGATCTCCACTGCCTGTAAAACGTTACCATTTTTACTGCTCTATAAAAAAGGGAAATCAAGACATTATGTTTAGTTAGTGACAGAATCCATCACAAAGAAATGTTAAAAATCAGAACTGATATCCTGCTGCTTCTTGAAGTCATAAAGACTAGTAAACATATGTTATATTATGCAATAAACACCATGGTGTGTGGTTCTTTGACCTGGATGTAGAAACCTAGGTGGCTTTTTTCTTTTTCTTTTTTTTTTTTTTCTTCCAGAATGCATCTTTGTGGAATGAAACTGTAAAGAAAAAAAAGTGTTCTTTAGAATAATCAGACCTTTAATTTGGTTTGATTTTTTTATATTTAATATTTTGAAAAAAGTTTTTTTTTTTTTAATAATTTTAAACTTCTTTTTGGATATCACTAGCATACACCTTTTTTTTGGAAGATTTTGATGTGAGATAAAATCTGCCTAACAGTAAAAATTGTTTTGAATTATTTGAAAGCTGAACTCTCCCAATAAGTTTCTGCCTTCACACTACAAAAAATAAATTGCAGATTCTTTTTTTTCCTTTAACACGTGGCTGTTTGGAAGACTATTTACAAATTCTGAAAAGAAAAATAAGTCCCTCACAGATCAAAAATTTGAAATCAATATTGAACAAAAATTTAGTAAATGAGAAGAGCCAGGAAACTGCAATATGAATCTGGTTTTACAAGGATGCATACATACCGGCAATAAAAAACTTTCCTTGGGTTAAGAAACAAAAGACAAAAAAGAAAAGTATCTCTCTATTTTGTCTTATGCCCTTTGTACAATAGTAATAGTTAGCCAGAAAGTTGTGTAAAAAATATTTTCACTCAAAGGCTTAAATGCACTTTCACACACTGTTGCTTTCTTCATGTGGGCACTACTAGGCAAGAGAAGCAAGGGGTGAAAAAGAAGACCCTGTAGACTTATGACAGAAGTTAAACTTGATTTGAACTGCATAAGAGTTCGTAATGCTTGAATTATAAAGGTGTTACTGAAGCTTAGAAGCAAGACTGGACAAATGTATTAAGCTGCTTAAACAATGTTTTTTGGGATTTTTTTTTTTTTCTTGTTTTGTTTTGTTTTGTTTTTTCTTTTTTTTTAATTATCAGCCCTACAATACCTATGTACAGAGCAAATACCTGGTTTGTAATCAGTGCAAAGTAAAAACAGTTTTCCACACGGAGTGAATAATTCATCATGTCAGACCATAAGGTCATTATATCATGTAATGCACCATAATGTCACAGTGCACCAGAATGATGAAATTCCAGCTCCCAGCCAAGTATTTAAAGTCATATGAATTGTTCTTGTACAAAGACATTAAGTAGATATGGATTAAAAAAAAATAAAAAAAAAAGGGTACTTATCAAAGTTATCCAATGTAAACATTATTTTAATTAATTCATTTTGACTTTGAGTAGCCTAAAAGTAGTCAAAACAAAAGCTTCCAGGAAAGCTTAAGAAAGAGGATCAAGGGCATGAGAGTAGATTTGGCTAATGCATACACACAAAAAATGAAAGTCCTATCAGAAAATCCAGTTTGTTTTCATTCATCTCCCTGGCAGACTTGTACTTTTTTCCACCTCCCACCCCCCTCCCTCCCCCAGTCTAGTATGGAAGTATTACTAGCCTTGGCTCAAACATTTGTTCATCGTTTTCTGCCCACTTTTCTCCTATAAACTTTTGTAGATACTTCTTCCAAGCTATGTCCTCCCCAAGTGTCAGCTTCTTGCTTTGCTGTCAAGTGTTATTGTCATACCCATCTGTAAATACCAGCTTTCATGTCAGGGAATCAAGAAAATTAGTGTAAGAATGATAAAAGCCTTATCTGGATTTATGGAAACAATCTGTTGCAAATTCATGCTTCAGAACTTAATTCAAAGTGGTTTAATTTGAATATATAATCTCTGAATGGAAATAAGACATGAAAGTAAATGAAAAAAACCCCACCAAAAAATAATTTAACCACTACAGAAGACTCAACATTATTCACTTCCCCCTAAAGAGTAAGGTCTTCATCCATGGCTTTTCAACTTGACATGATTCTCAGGCAGCATTTCATGAAATACAGAAAGCCGAAAATTTCAGAACTACAAGAGTTTATGCTGCATTGTCATCCAAAATGGGTAGGCTTTAAACAGCTCACAGAGAGTTTGTGGGTCAGGGTTAAAGGGAGAACAGCAATGGGAGACGTTGTGAGGATCTGTTACAGACCGCCTGACCAAGAGGACTCGGTGGATGAAGCACTCTATAGACAGAGAGGAATAGCCTCAGGCTTGCAGGCCCTTGTTCTCATGAGGAATTTCAATCACCTGATATCTGTGGAAGGGATAGTACAGCCCTGTCCAAACAATCCAGGAAGTTCCTCGATTGTGCAGAAGATAACGTCCTTCTGGAAGTAATAGAGGAGCCAAAAAAGAGAGGTGCCATGCTTGACCTAGTCCTCACCAACAGGGAAGGGCTGGTTGGAAATGTGATGTTCCAGGGCAGCTCTGATTGCAGCGATCGATCATGAGATGGTCGAATTCAAGATCCTTAGGACAGTGAGAAGAGCACGCAGCAAGCTCACTGCCCTTGAATTCAAGAGAGCAAACTTCGTCCTCTTCAGGAACCTACTAATTACAGTTCCATGAGATATAGCCCTAGAGGGCAGGGGAGTCCAAGACTGTTGGTTGATATTTAAGGATCAAATTCCTGATGACTGGAAAAAGGGAAATATAACACTCATTTTCAGGAAGGGGAACTTCAGACCAGTCAGCCTCACTTCTGTGCCTGGCAAAATCTTGGAGCAGATTCTCCTGGAAGGCATGCTAAGGCACATGAAAAACAAAAAAGTGGTTGGTGACAGCCAGCATTGCCTCACTAAGTGGAAATCCTGCCTGACCAATCTGGTGGCCTTCTAGGATGGGGCTACGGAACTGATGGACCGGGGTACAGCAGTTGATGTCATCTACCTGGACTTTTGCAAAGCGTTTGACACTATCCCACTTGATATCATTGTCTCTAAGTTGAAAAGACATCAATTTGATAAGTGGACCACTCAGGGGGTAAAGAACTGGCTGGATGGCAGCACACAAAGTGTTGTGCTCAATTGCTCAATGTCCAGCTGGAGGTCACTCATGGGTGGTGTCCCTCAGGGATCAGTGCGGGGACAAATCTTGTTCTACATCTTTGTTGGTGACATGGACAGTGGGATTGAGTGCTCCCTCAGCAAGTTTGCCAATGACACCAAGCTGGGTGGTTCAATTGGTACACTGGAGGGAAGGAATGCTATCCAGGGATACCTTGACATGCTTGTGAGGTGGGCTGATGCCAACCTGATGAAGTTTAAGCATGCCAAGTGCAAGGTCTTACAGGTGGGTTAGAGCAATCGGAGGCACAGGTACAGGCTGGGCAGAGAAGAGATTCAGAGCAGCCCTGTGGAAAAGGACTTGGGGGTGTTGGTCAGTGGAAAAAATGAACATGAGCAGTCTTCAGTGTGTGCCTTCAGCACAGAAAGTGAAGCGTATCCTGGGCTGCATCAAGAGGAGCGTGACCAGCAGGTCAAGGGAGGTGATCCTGCCCTTCTACTCTGCTCTTGTGAGACCTCACTTGCAGTATTGTGTGCAGTTCTGGTGTCCTCAACATAAAAAGGGCATGCAACTGTTGGAACAAGTCCAGAGGAGG
>JANRGW010043917.1:0-36614 GCA_024733675.1 Psilopsiagon aymara | reverse complement strand
CCAACAAACCCAACAAAACCAAAAAACACCCCAACAAAACAAAACAAGGAAAAAAATCAAAACCAAACTGAAAATTAAAAAAAAAAAAATAAAATAAAATAAACAGGAGAGGCATATATACAAAAAATGTTCCAGGCAAAATCTTTATCAGAGTTTAAAAATACAAGGAGGTCTTGCGAAACCTGTGTCACTCAAAAGTGTGAGGAAATAAGGATGACTTCATTTTGGAATAAAACATCTTCTGCAAATACACAGGCATCAGAACATGAGCTTCTGTTTTCAGGAGGTGCTATCTGATGGCGTCAATATTTAGATCCCTTTAAAATGCAATATACAACTGCGTATGGTATTTCAGAGAAGGGGCTCAAAGATACAGCAACTTTGCTGAAGTTAGCTAACATCTAATATCCTGCAAATTCTTAGTTTAACGATGCAAAAGAGCAAAAAAAAAAAAAAAAAAAAAAAAAAAATAAATAGTGTTGTGGTGAGTATTTTACTATTCCTTTAACAGTATGTTGGAGCAATCCCAGGCACAGCTACAGATTGAGCAGAGAAGAGATTCAGAGCAGCCCTGCAAAGAAGGACTTGGGGGTGTTGGTTGATGAGAAAATGAACATGATCTGGCAGTGTGTGCTTGCAGCCCAGAAAGCCAACCGCATCCTGGGATGCATCTAAAGGAGTGTAATCAGCAGGTCGAGGGAGGTGATCCTGCCCCTCTACTCTGCTCTCGTGAGACCTCACTTGGAGTATTGTGCACAGTTCTGACGTCCTCAACATAAAAGGGACATGCAACTGTTGGAAGAAGTCCAAAGGAGGGCCACAAGGATGATCGGGGAACTGGAGCACCTTCTGTATGAAGATAGGCTGAGAAAGGTCTGTGTGGAGACCTCATAGCAGCCTTCCAGTGTCTCAAGGGGAGCTGTAAGGATGCTGAGGAGGGACTCTTCATTAGGGACTGAAGTGATAGGACAAGGGGTAAGGGGTTCAAACTTAAACAGGGAAAGTTTAGATTGGATATAAGGAAGAAACTCTTTACTGTGAGGGTAGAGAGGCACTGGAATGGGTTGCCCAGGGAAGTTGTGAGTGCTTCATCGCTAGCGTTTTTCAAAGCCAGGTTGATCATAAGTCTTGGGTGATATGGTTTAGTGGGAGGTGTCCCTGCCCATTGCAGGGGCGTTGGAACTAGATGATCTTAAGGTCCTTTCCAACCCTAACTATTCTATGATTCTATGATTCATTATTATCCTAGATGTCTCTGGCTGGCCTACTGAGGAACATTTGTAACTAGGCTTCAAGTTAACTGCAGAAATGGCTTCATGTCACTTATGAGGGAAACCTATTTGGCCTTAATTCTGTTGCTTCAGAAAGTTATGCCTCCTATTAAGACTTCGTTTTGTGCAAAGCAACTTTCCCTTTTACCACAGCTGATTATTCTTCAGTTTGCCCAGTTGGAAACTGGAAGATTACTTAGTCAAACACTGTGATTTCCATACAGTATTACTCATCAAGACTTTCCCCACCTTCTTTGTAATATTTCCTTTTCTACTGACTTTCACTAACTTGCTCCAATTTCCACCTCAGGTTTGCAAACAAAAAAGCCATTTGTTCCTTTCCTTCTAAACTGCTCTTGTTCTCTGAGGGTTCCTATCATTTCACCCCTTCATCCTTCCATTCTTTCATCCACAAATTTAAGAGGTTTGTGTCAAAAAATTAAATTTATCTTATTTCCAAACCTTTTTTTAATTTCTTTATTTTTTCTCCATTTCAGCTCCCATTGTTTTTGTCTTACTGCTCCTCCCACTTCCCTTAACTATTAATTTTTTTTTTTCCCCCCTCTTTTACAAGCTTTTGTTGTCCCACTCATCTATGCTTCCTTCCCTGGGCAACTGCCACAGTTGCCTCAGGGGACATAGAAGTCTTTAATGCTGAGTGGGAAAGAGAGAACATTTTAAAAGTATGCTTAATCACTCTGGACATCTTCCTTGTTATCAGATGTGAACTACTATAAAATTGTATGCTAATATAAAAACAAACAAACAAAAAACAACAAAAAACAAAAACAAAACCAGAGCCTTTGGTACTTTTCCAGATTTTCTAAGAATCAAACCTGATATTATTTTACTTTATAGGATTGACTTCAGCAATGCACTTTCAGCATTACTCTTCATCAAAGACCCTGTCTCAGGATCAATGTGAACCTACATTTGAATCACTCAGGCCATATCTACTCTCCTTTAAATGAAGCAGTACATGTTGCTATAAAGATAAATTTATAGGATAGATAACTGTATTCTTAATTCTTGCCTTATTTTAAACTCATCAGTGCCGGGCACTGTTGGCTCATACTGTGTATTTGATATTAAACTGACAAATCCCATAACTGTGCATTTCCAAGCTTGAATGGTCCTGTTCTAATAAGACAAAGGCTGTAATCCTGTCTCTGATAGTCAGCAACTGGCACTGCAGTATTTATTAGCACAGGGAATCCAACAGTCATTTTGGTCTCAACTTTACTAGCCTGTCAAGTACCAGAACAATTTTAGTGTTGCATTTATCACAGTAGCTTAACAAGAAGCAAACAGACAAAATGTTCAGTAGAGGGGAGCACCAACAAATTACCAAGTAATACTGTACACATTATTTAAAAGTAAATGTTCAAGAACATAGTTGCTATACACCTCTAGTCTCAATACTGCATTTCTTCCTGTGATGGGAATTATAAACAACTGTGAGCACAATGAAGTGTCTTTTATTAATATTAAATAATGTATTAACACATCTACATCATTACTGCATTATGAAGGATTTAACTTTTGGTTAACTTGTTGAGATATAACCACTTTCTTTCAGTATCAGCTTGGATTTTTTGTACTAACTTGACGTTGCATGCAAATCAATTTCACTGGCTGCCGAGCCTTTCATGTTGAATTCCTTGTCATTTGACAGGCCCATCAAGAATAATCCTCCATAGCTCACTCCCAGCACAAGACAAGATGCTGATGCATGGTAAGCTAACACAAAAGAATTACATTTTTTTTTTCCATAAAATCCACACACCTCCTCATGAGTTCTATAAAAACCCGTGAATAACATGTGGGTAATCTTAATGTTGTTTTTTGCTAGTGTTTATTTTGATATTTTTTCTGCTTTTAGAATGGCTTATCTTGAATCATATAAATGGATATGCCTGTGACCTAAAGTAAAAATGAAGAATTATGCAAGACCTCAGTTATGTAAAGAAAACGCTGTTTTGCATAATCTTTCAAGGCTTCATTTTTAGTAAAATGATGTTTACTTATTATTAAAAAGTTACTTAAAAATGAGCATTTTTGATGAAGCCTGTATTTAATTCAGCCCTGATTCAAAGACAAACAATAGTCACGTTCAATAAATATGCACGTTATTCAGTCTAAAAATACTTGTCAAAGAAAATAACCTGTGATTCCTGTCCAAAAAATCACCCTCTTACTTCTTTGATCCTAAATGAAAACTTCACAACATGTATAATTTTGCATAGCCACTAACTATGAGGTGGAGAATTCCAATTTACATTTCAATTTTTATTTAAGAAAAAATATTCATTTATGTCTACATTTTGACTACATTACTTTGTTTTCAGAATCAGTTATCTATAATGATATTTGGGTTTTATCCAGATATAAAGCTATTTCAAACCCAGCTTCATGGAACTATTGACTGCATCATCAGAGAAAGAAAAAAGAAAGAAGATGCTTATCAGTTCATTATTACCTTTGTCTACATTAATATTTTTTCAGTCTCAGGCAGTTACATCAATACTACAGATTCACTTCTTTAGCTTTTGTTTGAGCCATCAAAGAGGACTCGGACATTGTGAATGGCATACTGGCCTACTGTCATGTCTTGCATTGTTGAGTCTCAGGTCTGAAATGGAAAGGGGGAAAAAAGTCAACATTTCTGCGCTAGCTATCTTTATCTGCACTATAATCCTACCACATCTCTTACAATGTTTGTGTGTACCTGCCCTGTATCTGCAGGTACTATGACTTAATTCCAGTAATTTGCAGCTGAGAAAGATGAACATGTAGGCAATTTCACAAGTATGATTTTCGTTCTCTGCAACCTCATTACCTTCCTTTGCAAATATGAAACAACACTGTTCTGATTTACTGCTAGAATTGTTGATCACTGAGGCTGACTTTGTGTATCTCTGAGTCATCAGAAAATTTGAAAGCTGGATTTAACTCAGGATTCCTTTTACTTTTGGGACACTTTCACCTGGACATTATAGACAAGAATTAAAACATCAAGTCAATAAAACTGTTAATATTTTTGAGGCTCAGTCATATTCCATGCAGTCTACTGCCTTATACAAGATGCTTTCAGGTACCAAAATACTGTAAAACAAAACAGCCTTGCTCCAATCTTCACTTTGTTTAACCCATAAATTATACAAAGCTGAGAGGTAGGCTGTGATGCAACCAATGGGCTTGGATGTGGAGAGCTGAAAGAAGAGGCTGGGGAGTTAGGCCAAGTGAGGTAAGGATGCAACTGTGGCCACCTGTAAGTAGGGAGATACTTTTCTAGAACTTTCAGCATATCTAAGATTGGTTTACAATACTGAAAATGTTGCTTGTGTTTAGACATATTTTCTCTGCTTGTAAAGAAGTTCTAGTGACTGTGCAACCCAGCAGCGTTTGAAAGGGACTTCATAGAGGCTGAGGATTTCCAGCTCCCTCTGCAGGATAATCTCTGTGATTTGTAAAAAGCAAGGGACCTCTACAAAGGGTATTATTTTGGCAAGCACTTAATAAGTATTTCTTACTTTAAAGTCCTGAAAGAAGAGTTATTATTGTTAAATTTAATCTGATTAAAATACCTATATCATTTACCCATATCATCGCTCTTCTACATGATCTTAATTGGAAAACTAATTTTGTTCTGTCTCTTTTTTTCAGTGAGTAGACAACTTCAAATTCTTTATTCAAGAAATTTAACTTGGACCATTTGCGTCTGCTAGTGTCAATACCACACTTGGAAGACTTTTGGATGGAGAACACAAGGATGCCTATCATATAGAAGCAGATTTTTTTTAATATTCTGAGAAAGAAATTATTTCTCAACAGCCGATGGCTTAAGACATATCTGGTGTGTCATCTGGATGACAGTATACTTAAAGACCTTTGCAATTCTGCCAAAGAAAGGTGTTTGGCTGCTGTTTTAAACATAGAGTCATAGAATGGTTAGGGTTGTAAAGGTCCTTAAGATCATCCAGTTCCAGCATCCCTGCCATGGACAGGCACACCTCACACTAGATCAAGTTGCCTAAGACTGGTCAGCCTGGCCTTGAGCACTGCCAGTTTTAATCCTTGCAAGGAAGTAAGGTATGCAAGGCCCAGTGCAAGAGATAACCATGACCTCTCTGCTAATTTTTTCACCCTAAGGTAGTACGTCCAACCTCAGTTCCATTTCAACAGTATTTATTTCCCTGGTATATGTACAAATTTATAAGTTGCTCTTTGAATACATAATCAAAATAAGGAAAATGAAGCCTTAAATTAGAAAATAGTACTTTTCTGAAGATTCGTTGACATATTGAACTGCAGAGAACTGCAGTGACAGAATGGCCTAATGCTAAAGGTGTGAGATTAATTGCTCCCTCATATTCATTTTTAATGAAGGGTAGCAATTGCGCTGACAAGCTAATCATAGTTTTCCAAGTCTTTGCTACAATAACAGTGAAAATGTTACTCTTCAATCAAAATGTAGCTCTTACAAGGCTGCTGTTCTTTAAAACTTCAACACTGTTTTCCTATTTAAAGTACCGTGTCTCCTGACATTCAGAGACCAAGGCCATTTTGCTAACTGAAACTTCCTTCCAGGTTTCGAGTAACTACTTCAAAATTTGGGGTTTACTAAAGAAATAAACTTTCTAGATTAGTTTTTTAATTTTGTATGATTTCTAGTCCTAGCTATAAGATTTTGAGCAGGTTCCTGTTCTTAGCTTATCCACAGTTTAGAACTTTTTCTCAGTAGCGTATTTAAGGAGTTCAGGACAGATGACTAGAGCTGAAACTAGATTTGATCTGCTGCATGCAACTGGATGCTGTCTATGCATTCCAGGAGAGAAAGAATCAAGAATAGTGTTCAACTCTGACTCCCCAGCCCCTGCATTTGGTTGTTTTATAAAAGAAAAAGACTATTTCCAGTAATAAAGATAAGACAAGACAGGTGTTTTGGACAGAGTTTATTAGTGGTGTCCATTTAGAGGAAAAAGGAGAGAAAAATGTCAAAAAAATACCTCAAAAAATCCTCACCATCACAAGTCTAAT
This sequence comes from Psilopsiagon aymara, assembly GCA_024733675.1. NCBI lineage: Eukaryota > Metazoa > Chordata > Aves > Psittaciformes > Psittacidae > Psilopsiagon > Psilopsiagon aymara. Next base: position 30,303 of record JANRGW010043917.1, on the reverse strand, counting down.
CTTACTTCCATTATAATGAACAAAAAGCTTCCTACTGTCATCAGCTGGTTTAGGTTCAAGACTCATAACTTTTTTGATTCAAATTACTTACTTTTTACTTAATGCTTTATTCAGCAATTGCACTTTCGTATTGAATATAAAAGAAACAGAACTTTTAACCTTTTCTGCTAGAAGAATAATAGATTCTTGTTTATGTGCCATGAAAGAAATGTGTATCATGAAAGAAATATAATTTTCCTAAATCATAGTTCTTACCTGGTTCTTGCCTTGCAACACATGTGCTTAATTCAAGTAAAATGATCTTTGAAAGACAGAGTCTGAACTCCCTTTGTCATGCCAAGAGTTCCAGGCTGAAATCAATAGCCCATTTGATCAGTTCCAGGCTGAAATCAATAGCTGTTGAGAATAAAGATATTGCAGAGAAAAAAAAGAAAAAAAAAAAAAAAAAAGACAGCTATAAACTCATGTAAAACATGCAATTGATATTAACATTAATTCAATAAGCAGTGTCTTATTTTCCTTTAGTTTACAGTTTTATTGAAAGGAAAAAATGGGCTTCTCCAGTTTACAGGGTTAAGGCTGAAGCCAAGTCTAGCCAAGACTTCTAAAAAATAATTTGACAGTAATACAACTGCATCTAAGGCATGGTGAGAAACTGTTCACTCTTTTAACTCTTTGGCACATGAATCATAATGCTGGTGTTTGTTGGTGTAATTGCCAAAGTTAATTCAATGTCACCAAAGACTATGGTTCAGATGGTCATAAGGAATTAATGTCCTTGCTCAGGCTTTCAAGGAATACTTCAAGAATATGTAGGCTCTATGGCTGAGGCTGGTGAAATGTAGTGCAGCGTGAAATGGCTCCAGGTTTTTGTCGACATAAAGGTGTGTATGTTACAATCCTTGGAATAGGTCTCAAAAGTTGCAATGTCATGCTCTAGCTCTACTTTGACCAAAATATACACAGTGCTGAAGTGCTTCGGATTTTTAGAGCATTGCAACTTTCCTCTTTTTAAATCAATATCTTTAATTTAATCACAAAAAATAACATTTATTTTTCATACCCTTCTTTTAATGTCCAGACATAACTTTCACCTAAGAGATATGATTTGGAAAAGCCTTCCCTACATTCATGATTTTATGTGGATTTACCCATTCAGAAAAACTTTATTCCTTTCTGCTTTTTTGTTCCACTTACATTTTTCAGTTACAAAACTATACATGTTGAAGTATGTAAGTTTATTAAATATATTATTCTTGATATTTTTTCTCAGTAAAACATCAGTCTTAACTTACCAAAAGCTGCTTCTTGATTACCTGTTTTCTTAGAAAAATATTTAGACTGCAATTAAAATACAAGCCTTTGTCAATTCACTGGGAAATACAATAGGATTTTTTTTGTGTGAGTGTGTCAGTCTTGTTCCTTGCATTATTCTTTTTAAAAACATGGCTTGGTAACAGACAAAATCTAAAAGCTGACAGAATTAAACAAATCATTAAAGGTTGACAATAAAACAGTAAAAACTTTAGTTACAGAAGAATATTTGTGCAGTTTGCTTTTAAAATTTTAATTCATATAAGTGAAAAAAATGCAGAATATGTGCAAGGTCTGACTTTTATCCTATTTTTCAAAATTACATGGAAGGTACTTGTGAACTCCTTTCCTTCTACTTTTATCTTGTACCTTTCTTGATCTAAAGACAATATTTTGGTAATCAACTTAGGTTGACCTCATTTTTTCAGGTCCTTGTTTCCAATTAGCTTCTCATTACATTGCATTTGGTTTCCATAACTGTTATGCTCACTCAGTTAGAAGTGAAAACTTGCAACTGTAGCTCCCACCACCTGTGGGAGAAGATTCTACAAGGGCTCATAATCACTCAGTTTCTGCCCTGAAGCTAGCAGCAACAGCAGGCCATCTGTCAGAAAGCTGAGGAGCGCCGAAGGACATAGAAGTTATATCTTCCAAGTGGTGCATGAACACATGAGCAAAGACTGCAGTAAATGGCAGTGGTATGTAGGCGTCTCCTGGAGCACTGAAAAATGTTACTTGCCAAACTGAAGGGGTTTTTTTTGTTTGTATGTTTGCTTGTTGTTGGCAACTTATTTTAATTATTTCAATATGGATTTTGTTTACTGTCAAGTAGAACCCAGTACGTTCATTCTGAGTATGTTTCTCACTGAAGTACCTCATAAATAAGTTGCAGGTTTATAAAACTCAAGAAACCAAACAAAGAACGTTGTTTATTTTCCTTACTATTCTCCATCTAAATTAGCTCTTCATATTTAGTCATAATTAACAGCAGTTTATTCATGTTTCTTTAAGCAATATTTTTCCAAGCTTGTGAGGTCAGCCTGCAAAAAACTGGTAAAGCCAGAAAAAGCTCTATAAAAAAATAGTACACACACCCCCAAAAACCAAAGCCAAAAGAAAGCAAAACAAAAAAAAAAGAAAAAAAAAAAAAAACAAAAAAAAAAGAAAAAAAAAAAAAAACTTTGGAAAAAAACCCTTGAAATTTAGGACCTAATTCTAATGATATTCTGTAGCTTTTTTAGAAAACTCACCATGATTTCCATAATTTGCCAATACATAGTTACTGCACTGTTATTAAACATGTTGAGGTTTAAAGAAACATTAGTCAATAAATTCGAGGAAAAATGTAGTGAGCTAGAGAAGAAGAATCATGCTTTCTGCAGAATACCTAAATTATAGATTTTGTATTTTAAAATTAAAAGAAAATAGAAAGAACATTTCATGAGTTAAAATCTATGCAGATGTATATTTTAACACCACAGTGGTTGCTGACTTTTGCTTTAAGTAATCAAAGGAATGAAAGAGTAACATGTCAAGAGCTATAAACCAGGTAGCACATGCACATGATAAAAACCCAGGAGGTGAGACGGATATGAAGGGTATCACAAAACAGCAGGTAGGATGTGCAACATTAGTCTAACGAGTAAAGACTGAAACTCTGGTATCAATATTAGCTATTGATATATGTGAGTAATATTGTTTTGGGTGAGGAATATTGATGCATGTCAGTAATACTGAGACACAGTAACATATTACCTTTTGTAGGCAGGCTAAAGAAATGAGGTCAGAATTATGCTTTTCATGCAGTGGCATCTGTGGGGAAGCTGGGTAAAAGGGCAGCATCCAGCAAATGTACCTTGAGTAGTTGCAGCCTTCTTAGCGACAAATGAGGAAAGAACCTTTATGCAAAGCTCCTACTGTACTGTAGTAACCAGTACTCTGCGAAACTGACTTCACAACTTTCTAAGATGGCATTATCTCAGATTTTAAATTTCAGGTTTGCAAATACACTAATATGTATCTTTGGAGACACACAGATTGATATCATGCAGATTACTTGTTTTCTCAAGCTTTTCCTGGTAATTTTTTTCCCTGCACAAAATGCAGAGAAATACATAGAATATATGGAAAATATGATCAAAGGTTAACATATCATTTCTCTAGAACAACTATTTCCTTAAGTAGTTTGCCAGCTAAGGTCAAAAATTATTTCTTGTCAAAAAATGGAAGGCAACATCAAAACAGGCAGCCAGAAAAATACAACAAATACTGGGGAAGTTTGTAACAAGTTACAAGGAAATCAGCCTTAAAAAGCTGTACTTCAAGCCTAAGAGCTTTCTCTCAAAATGTTTTAGATATTCTTCTAAACAATCTTCTATAACTTGAGTGGCTAGAAAATGTGCTAGACACATTCTTTTCTTGTTTATCAGAACTGAAAATCTTTTCAGAATATTTTTAAAACCCTACAACGTCCTGAAGCATATACAAAGTTAAAGTTCTTAATTACTTTCCTGAATAAAAAAAGATGTTGAACTTTGTGCAAGCAGAAGTTATATTAAGAAGTGTGACCAGCAGCTCAAGGGAGGCAATTCTCTCCCTCTACTCCACACTCCTGAGACCCCACCTGCAGTACTGCATTCAACTCTTGCGTTACCAAGATGAGAGAGATGTGGTCCAGAGGAGGCCATGAAGATGGTCAGAGGGCAAGAACACCCCCCCTATGAAGACAGGTTGAGTTGTGCTTTTTCACCTTGAAGAAGAGAAGGCTCTTAGAGCAGTTTTCAGTACCTAAAGTGGGTCTGCAAGAAATCTGGAGAGAGAATTTGAAAAGGGTGTATAGCGACAGGACAAGCAGGGATGGCTTTAAACTAGAAGAGGGTAGATTTAGATTAGACATTAAGAAATTCTTTACTGTGAGGTTGGCGAGAAACTGGCACAGGTTCCCCAGCCAGAGAAGCTATGGCCGCCTGATCCCTGGCAGCATTCAAGGCCAGGTTTGATGGGGCCTTGAGCAACCTGATCTAGTGGAATGTGTCCCTGCCAGTGACAGAGTGTTGGAGCCAGATAGTCTTCCCTTTCAGGTCCCTTCTAACCCAAGCCATTCCAGGATTCTGTGATGGTTGTGTGATAATAGACACTACAAAATCTCTATGATAAGAAGTAATGTGACAGAATTGTGCAAAAAGTGACAGGGTTAAGATGGTATATTTAAGAATAGTATCGACGTAAACAGCTGATTTTCTTTAAAATAGTGATAGATTTGCATTGCAATAATATAATTGTTAGTAGATCAAAAGATCAAACGAGTAACTAAAAAAAAGTAAAATTTTCAAGATTCCGGAGGTGAAGGACTCAAGAGAGCATGAAACTGAGGTATCAAAACAAAAACTTGGAATTTTTTTACTTTTGAATACTTTTTGAATATATCAATGATGCTTTATTTATTGTTTTAAAGGAAATATTTTTATATATCACTATATTTAAAGCTGCATGACCGCTACTATTTCTCCTCAGCTTTATGTTGCATTTAATTTTGCAAAAGGTATTTAGTACAATCTTCCATCTTCTGTCTCTGTTCCTAGTTTTCTATTTTTTATTTTCTTAAATCTGAGCAAGAACACTAAAATCGTAGAAGGGATTTCAGATGTAAATATAGATGAGAAAAGGAAGCCAAAATTTGGTATTGAAAATTTCTCCAACAAATATTTTCTCTCTTGTATTAAACTGCTGGGCACTGCAACCTTCCTCTGTTTTTCTTGTGGCTTCCTTAGTGATTTGGTTAGTTGTTTTTAGAGTGTTGTTTTTTTTTTTTTTTTTTTTTTTTTTTTTTTTTTTTTTTGTTTTTTTTTTTGTTTGTTTGTTTGTTTTGTTTGGTTTTTTTTTTTTTTTAAATGAAAGTGAAATACTTCTTCAATTATTTTATCTGATTGCTAAATAGGGTTGTGATGAAAAAGGTACATTGAAATGTATATATCTGTTACATTCATGTCACAGGATCTGCACTTTGTGATTCAAGTGTATAAGATATAGCAAAAGGGAGTGATATAGTTTACATATGTGTTTTTAACACATTGTACCAATTTGTACTACTCCCATAAAAGTTTGTGGCCAGTGTTTATAATTTTTCCAAATGACACTGTTTTCCCACATATTTGCAATCTAAGTCATGAAAAAAAAAAACCATGTAAGTGTTAACACTGAAAACTTGGAAGCACATGTGAGCTAAGGAGGGTGAAAGGAATGAAAATCTTCATCTACAAATTTTAACAATGTCAGAATCAATGACAAAGATTCTGGGTTTTATTTCAGTTTACTTGTGAGGTCTGTTGAATTAAATAAAACCTTTATGAGGGCTTCAAAAATGAGGGAAACATGAAGTTCAGCTGTCAATCTTAGATTTTCTTTAATTTTTTAAGTATTATAGTACCAGGAGAGCTTGGTATTCAGGTACGTCTTCATTCAAGCATAAAATGAATAAGCATACCTTTTTCTTTGTATGACCTGAGAATCTTTCAGTTCAGAACTGGAAGAAAGCTTGAATTCTCGCCTCTGTACTGTACCCAAATTCTTGTAAGCATTTTGCATGTGAAATCCTAAATACAGAATATGTTATGCTTTAAAAAGAATGCAGAAGAAAATATTTATGTTTAATGCATGAGTATGCTTTATTAGTTAAGTTCTGAATTGCTAAGTAAGACTAAATTGTATGTTCCTTAATGATAAATTGATATTGTCTTATACAAAGCATGGACATTTGCTCCACTTAAAAAAATATGCAATTCAGAATATCAAATTTACATTAAAATTTTGGTGCATATAATGCACACTCATTGTGTAAGTTACTTAAAATTTCCTCCAATAAAACAAAAAAATAAATAAATAAGATTAAAGAAAACTAATTATATCTGTTTCTTTGAAAAGAAGGACTTAGAAATACTAGTTGTGGCAAAGAGACATCTTCAAACCAGAAACTGTCTGAAAATATTCATGGCTGTGGGGCCACAGCAGTGCCAATAAAACAGGAGTCATTCTAGGGAGCAGATGGAGTAAATTAAAGAGTTTTATTTTATCACTGAAAATCAATGGACAGCTGCAGTTGAATCTCCATGCAAATTCATGTTTCTGCACAGAATTTGCAGTTTCATCTTTCCTGTTGTTTTATAAAGATTTGTTTTTCTATGGGAAAGGTTTATCTTTAATGAGGAATAACTTTTTAATTGTCCTCAGTGGTTGCATGAGGAAAGCTTCTAACTATGAAATATATCTGTTCAACCAAGACACGGCAGTTGATATTGAAATAAATTAAGAGTAAAAATTCCCAACTTTTACCATTGACCAGGCATTTGGAGTAATTTAAAGAGAATAGTACCTGAACGAGGAAAATTATAGAAATTCTGACGTGACAAGTCATTAAGCCATCTATTTGCTTAGATGGCTTACTAAAACTGAGGAAATGAAAATATGTGAATGTTGTCCATGTCTTGAAATCATGTGTTGGACAGGACTTCAGATATGCTGTTTATCCCAGAAATTCAGCTTGCTTTCAATATTCATAACAGAAGACCCAGATAATTAATAGCAATACAGAGATTCATGAAATTAATGTTCTGTTTTCCTCTGGGGAAGAGACAATTCTTGATATGTTGAAGTTTTTCTCTATTTCTCCAGTTTCAAAAATGTGATATTAATATTTAAAGTCTGAATAGCCAAAACTCTAGCTACTCACAAAACTTTTAGTAGATACACTTATTTGGAATTTAATTCACCGACTGGTGAGAAAGTACCTAGAGCAATAAATTACTTGTCATTAAATGGAAATTTCATTTAAGTAGCTGACTAGTGCATGTAAATAAATTAAAAAAAAAACTCGAAGAAAATAATTCAGGAAAGCTGAATGAAACAATTTCAGCTTGAACTTTGTGGTGACTACATGCATAAAAGTTGCCAGAATGACATTATAACGTTTACCTAATATCAAACATGTGTTAAGCAATTTTGATAAATGTTTCAAAAGACAAGTAAAAGGTTTATATATTTGTTTCGGAACTGCATGCAAAGGGAAGTCTTTCTTTCACAAGCATGATCTGAAAGGTGTTTTGTTGTTAACTAGGTTTCCTCACTATGTAACAAATATCATGGCAAGTTCTTGCTGTACTCAATATATGTGTGTTCTGCGTGGGGTTTTTTTTTTTGTTGTTGTTGTTTTGTTCTTTGTGTTGTTGTTTCTGTTGTGTCTGGTTGTTTAATTTTTTTTTTTTTTTTTTTTTTTTTTTAGTGGCTGCTGGAGAAAAGTGTTTTGCGGTTCCTATGTTAAGCGATACTTGCATTGCAATGGCCCAGTCCTACAAATGCTGCACTTAACTGACATAAGGCCACTGGCCAACAGCAGAAATTTAAATTGTTGCAGATGGAAGCTGACTTAACAAAACAGAAATTTTGAGTATAATGTGGTAGAATTATGATTGCGAAGCTTTGTTATCCATTTCAGCAAACATTTGAAATTAGTCATCTTGTAGTTACCGGCATTGTTGTTTGTCCCTGAATAAAACTGATGACAAATTTCTTTGACCTCAGTGTTACCAGGATTTCATTCGATGAACTTAATACTCTCTCATGCAAATTTTAAACTAAGCAATTAATAGGTTGTCATGGTTTAAGCCCAGCCTGTAACTCAGAAAAATGCAGCCACTTGGTCACTCCCCCCTTGCCCCCTTCTTCCCCCAGCTCTCAAAGGGATGGGGAGGAAAATCAAAACAATGTAACTCACAGGCTAAGAGCAGTCCAGTAACTAAGTATAACACAAAACCACTACTGCTACCACCATGAATAATAATGATAAGGGAAATAATAAGGGAAGAGAATACAAACACTCACCATCCACCGACCGAGACCCAGCCCAACCTGAGCAGTGTTCTAATCCTTCTGAGTAACTGCCCCCAGTCTATATAGTGGGCATGATGTGCTGTGGTATGGAATACCTCTTTGGTCAGTTTGGATCAAGCTTCCTGTCTCTGCTTCCTCCTTGCTTCTCCTGCTCTGTAGCAGAACATGAGACTCAGGAAGTCCTTGGTCAGAGTAAACATTATGAGCAGCATTGATGTTAGCATTGAAAAGCATTGTTAGCACTGAAAGCATTGGTGTTATCAGCTTTGTTCCCAGGCTGAAAGTCAAAAGCAAAGCACTGTACCAGTTACTAAGGAGAAAAATGACTGCTAGTGCTGAACCCAGGATATAGTGAACTAGTGTCTACATGTGAGAATGTGAGTTTGACACTGATGTGGTCACTGCCTTGATCTAAAAATGTTTATCATAAATGGAAAAGTTGGGGGGATTTTATATTTGTCAGTCATCCATATGAAAATAGAAGTAGACAATACTCATGATCCTATATATCCTCAAGTGTAGTGGGAAATGGAATGCACAGACAAAACCAGTTTTGCCATTTAGCTTATAAAGACAGGTTGAACATCATTAAGAAATTTACCAAAGGTATGCTAAATAGCAAAAGGCATCACAAGTGAATTCTGTCATATACATTGACAGAATGTATCATTTGACTCAACATCATTTGACTCAACAAGTCATTTGACTTGTAATCATTTGTCATGTAATCATTTGACTCAACAAGTCTTGCTGCCTAGGTTGGACATATACAGTGTGAAGTCTTAGGAACAGATTTAGTTTTAAGAGTTCAAGACATAAGCAGGTATATCTGTACCTTTTCATAATTTTAGTCAGTATTCTCTTGCTTCCCTTCCTTCCACGCCTCCCCAGATACAAATAATCAAAAGTGGATAGAGAAACAAGTTCAACCATTAACCTAATACTACCAAGTCCACCACTGAGTCGTGTCTCTAAGCATCACATCTCTACGTCTTCAAGGAAAGATGACTCAATCAATATCTGAACAGCTGTTCCAGGGCTTGACCGCCCTTTTGGTGAAAAAATTTTTCCTGGTATCCAAACTAAACCTCCCCTTGTGCAACTTGAGGTCATTTCCTCTTGTCCTCTTGCTTGTTACTTAGGAGAAAAGACCTACAACCACCTTACTACAAACTCCTTCCAGGCAGTCATTAGAGAGTGATGAAGTCTCCTCTGGGCCGCCTTTTCTCCAGGCTGAACAACCCCAGTTCCTCAGACACTCCTTATAAGCCTTGCTCCCAGGTCCTTCACCAGCTTCACTGCTCTTCTTTGGACACTCTCCAGTACCTCCATGTCTTTCTTGCAGTGAGAGGCCCAAAACTCAACACTGTATTTAAGATGTGACTTCACCAGTGGCCAGTACAAAGAGGAATCACTTCCCTAGTTCCGCTTGCCACACTGTTTCTGGCATAAGCCAGGATGTTATTTGCCACCTTGGCACTCTAAGTACACTGCTGGTTCATTTTCATCTAGTTATTTACAGCACCCCCAGGTCCACAATACAAAAAATTCATTTATGCTTAGAGTTAACCATCTCTTGTAGAACCTGGTCCAGCTGATACTCTAACCTGCTTCTTCTGCTTCAGTTCTTGCTGTTTGTTATTTTCTGTAAGCTGCCAATGAATCTACTTTCATATTCCAGCGTTTGCACACTAACTTGAGCTTGTTGCAGGTGTATCTTAAAGGCAAGGAAACCATTATTAGTTGTTTACTTATGACTAAAATACATGTTTGGGGATGAGTGTAACAAATGAAAAATACCATATAGTATGTGAATTAAACCATTTTGCCGAACAACTCTCTTTGGCTAACCCTAAAATAAATTGCTACCTCACTGCACTTCTGCAAATGCTGCTTATATTTCTCTGCAGAGAGCTGCTGAACAGAAGACAATCCACCATTATAGACAGACCATCCATCTGATGCATAACAGGGAAAGGGCACTTCAGTAGGGAGCTCTGCTGTCTACAGATATAGTGATTTCAAGCAATGTTTTTTTTTTTTTTTCACCTAATCCGAGAAGATGAGAGTTTTCCACTGCAAGTACTATTCCCATACAAGGCACCTATTTATATAATTCTGCTATTGAAGATGTCTATCAACAAAAAAAAATCCAGATAGAATTCTTCCCAAAATGCAAGTGCATTCCCTCATCCAAACATCTCTGTACATGTTCTGCATTCAAATGGGCACTAGTATATGCACAGACAGAATATAATTGCCAGTTCAAAGCTGCCCTTACAGCAGTTCATTCCAAAATATATCTCCATGTCCTTCTGCCTTGCTTTCCTCAGTTGGTCTAGACTGTCATGCAGGAGCTCAGACTCATTTCTGTTTTACAGGCAGATGTCTCAGGACATCACTGTGCTCCTTCATGCACAAGAACTGATAGAAGTGAGGACAGAAAGATTTCTTGATCAGGTTGCTGCTACCATAAACACAGGATCATGTCATGGTTTTTTTTTTTTGGCGTTTTTTTTTTTTTTTTTTTTTTTTTTTTAGCTTGTTTTAATGTAAGTTTTAATGTAAATTTTAATGAAGTTTAAATTCATTTAAATAAATCTATGCATAACTTTCTTATCTGTGGTGTCCCAAATATCTGTAGATGTATGAGCAACTATATTTCTATATAGTGCATACTTGATGTTGTATTATGCATAATATACTTACAGCCAAATGGGTAGTAGCATCTACCTGTTTCAATAAATACATCATAATTATTTGCTGTACTCTGAGATGATTGATGCATACTATGAGGTTTTCAAGATTTGTTTCATTTAGTCACATTTGGGGACCAATAAAGATACTGGGATTTGGGTTCAATCGTGGCCCTTTCATTAGCTGATGTTTGTCTTCCTCCATCAGCAGACCTCTGTATAATGGAAATATTGAAGACGAGCTTCTGAACTTTGAAGAGCTGAGCTTAAAATGGACTTTGTTGCACTAAATATGTCTGAATCAATTTTCTTCTAATTATATCCCCTCCCTCCCCTACATATGGCAAGCAATCGCTACTCTGTAAATTATTTGGGTGGAATTTGTAAGAGAAGATTAGGAGAGTTTGAGAGATCGCTCTTCATTTAATGCATGTCTTTCGCACAAAGTCAATACCATTAACATTACCTTACATTGTCAGTTGTTTACAGTGTCATTTCCCCTTTCTTCAGCATCATTCCACTTGTAAAATCTACTTGCTTCCTTAGCTACCCACTACTTTATTGAATACACAGACTGTTAAATCCTGGGAGAGAGAAAGAAACTTTCAATTTCAACAAGAAATTATGCGGTTGGTATGGGAATTACTGGTTTACGTCGTAAAGGAAGGCAATTTTGGTGATTACAGTTGGGTCCCTTCCATTCTGAAAATGTATTTATGAATCTCGAATTATTATTCTGAACAGCATTTTACCCTCTGCATCCTTGTGACTATCATACAGAAGTTTATCATTAATATTTTAATAAAAAAGGCTGCCAAAATAGCCTTCTATCAGCAATTGTCTAGAGAGTTCCTTTGCTCCAAATCACAAGCCACATACAAGGCAACAGGAGGAAAACTCACAAGGAGAGTGATAAGGAGAGGGAGACTAGTGACTGCGGCCTTCTGAGCCTGCTGAAAAATCCATACCCGAGTGTGACTCAGGAAGTCTGCTGCAATTTATGCTCTGCTGTGTTTAAATTAAAATGTAAAAAGTGAAACTTCACATCTCTTTGAGAATTGGTTTTAATTAGTTGTAGATGTGATCATGAGAATAGGATTGCTAACGCAGAGTAAGGTTTACCTAATTATTTTTCATGTCTGTACAGAATGCTTCAAGGGAGCAGATATACAGGAAAATAAAAAGTGACAGCTGTTATGTTTTGGGTTTTTTTTTTAATCTTTAGTCTTTTTTAAAAATTAATTTATTGAATGTTTACTTAGAACAAAGAAACAGTATTTCTAGGACTTCTGTTATAAAAATGATTTATTTGAAGCTTCAGAAATCATAACAGTCTTACACTAATGTCAGAACTAGGCTGTCTTGATTGTATCCTATTTGGCAGTTTAGAAACAGTGACAGATAAAAGTCTTACCTGCTACCATGTGTCGTTATTTACAAGATTATGAGAAACTTGATACATTGGAAAAGTTCATACATGTTCTGAATTTTGAAGCACAGGACTACAGGGAGTGAAGAATTGAGGAATGCTCAAGACGATATGTTAGGAAATACAAATACACAGCATGTTGAACTTCGGATGGTAGATGAACTCTCCACCTGTACCAAGAGGGAAAGGTTTCTCCACATACCTGCAAGCTGTATTTTTCATTTTGATGTTATTGCAAACAAGGTGAGAGAAGTTTAGAAAAATCTCATTTTCATAATTCATAATTGGCATACTGTTTTTTCCTTTTATTAGGCAAAACTGCAGCTCTCTGCCAGACAGGAAAAAAACCTGACTCTTTAAGAAAGCATCGGGGGTACTTGAACATACCTTATAGTAGCACCTCATAGCAGGTCTAGGTCTCAGGCATAGTGGTTATTAAAAAAATGTTTGAGAAAAGACAAAAGGAAGGCAGTAAAGCTTTCCAGCAACATAAAGGGTGCTAAGTTGAAGTAAGGAGACATACAAAAATTTGAAGTTGTTTTCAAATAAAGAAGGACAAAAAGTTCATAAACATTGGCAGATTAAAAAAATATATAAAAAATGAAGAACAACTAGCAAAATAAACTGATACTAAATCCTACTATAAACACAGAGGAAGTTGGAAGCCTGCCAGACAGCCTCTAGAGGCTATTGATTACCATGGTAAAAGGGAAACATTCAGACAAGAAAAGACCATTACAATGAAACTTACCGTATTCTTTTCATTGGAGTTCTTTTTGGGAAAAAAAAAATCCCCTCTTCAAGACCCTTTTTTCAGTGGGACTCATCAAAGAACATATCTGCGAATTAAATAACAGTACATGCTAAAGAATAAATGACAAAATGAATAGCAAAAAAAATTTAATCAGAACCAGATGGTACTCAGCCTAGAGGTCTGTAGGAGTTCAAGGACAAAGTAACTACTAACAGTGTATGACAAAAAGTACAGAAATGCTTACATATGAGAAGTGAATAAATAAGCTGGAATTCTTCACACAGAAAAAGAAGGTAACCTGTGGATGGACGGGGAAACGTGACAGATGTTTGCAGAAATACAGAATGCCTGGAGAGATATCAGCTGTTCAGTGTCTCTTCCAAGGCAAGAAGAACCATGAATTAAAGCTATTAGGAACCAGGTTGAAGACAAAGGACAGAAAGAGTTTTTTCATTTTGGGGGTTTGAACATGGAAAGCTCATTGCCAGAGGCTGAAGCTTACAGGAGTTCAACTACTTGGAAAGAAAATACATTTGGGATCCCGAATTACACAGAAAAAACCCAAAGGAAACACAGGGTTTAAAATTGATTGATTATTCAGGCATCTAACACTGTGTCCAGTATCATTGCCAGATATAAACAAAATATATCCCTGCCAAAAGTGGACCAAAGGATGAATGCATTTCAAAGCTACAGTCAAATCAGGAAAGGTGAAACATTGCACTAGAAGAAAATGATAGTCACCCTATTTCTGCAGCAGACAGTAATGAAATGCATAATTTAAGAAAATTAGCAAGAGAAGATTCTGTGTACATTTTAGGAGCTCAGAATCATTTATTTTCCAACAACAACAAAATAGGCCTGACATTTTTAAATAATATATTGTAGCTGGGATAAAGGGCCTTTCAAATATGCTTCAGCGCACACCAACCTGGGCAGGCTGCAACGAACTAAGTCAATAGGACTCTCAGCGAGGGAATCAATGTGATTTGCAGTGTTCCTAGTAGAAATGTCATTCAAAATTGATGACAAGATTTTTGACCGCATGCTATTTTAGAATAGTCTTTATCATTCTGTTTCTGACACTACATCTAGTGGCTTTTGACCCCCCTCAGAAAGGTCCCATTTCCAGGTGAACGCTAGACTAATCTCATGCCACTGTGCAGAATTAACTTAATGAAACTGTAGGAAGATAAAAGATACTCTTGAAAACCTTCTGTAAAATAAATGACTGTGAGCTAACAATTAGAATCTTAGTACTTTGGCTGCTACTGAAATACAAGAGATAATAGCTTCTTTTTTCAATCTTTTCTTCCTCACAGATGGAAGAATCTTTAAACCTTATGTTCTAAATTACTTTGGAACCTTTATAAAAATAATCACAGATGCTACAAATACCATTTAGAATATAGTATTAGTAAGCCTATTGGTTCTTGGCTGGAAAATTGCTCAGTCTGCTGTAAAAACCGACATCACTTTCTATGAAAAAGTTACTTTATCGCTACCAGTGTGAGCATTTTTCACAGGAAGATTATTTCTGCTACCTATAGTTGAAAGTGAAGCTGGTAGTTAACTGCTTTGCTGTACCCTGGAAATCTTGGTTTTTTGAACTTATACTTGGCATTTGGAAAATCTTGATCTGAACTCTTTCTACAGGTGATTTGGATGGGCTCTTGTACTGTAGTTCCCAAAGCAGCTGGCCAGACTCCCCAGTCACTGCACAAAACACCAGGGAGGAAAGGTACAGAAAGCAGTGTATGTGGATGACCAGTGCCAGGGGTGTGAATATTTTACCTCTTATTTAGAAAAGAAAAACTCTTTTGGTATCCCAGTTTTTATATACACACATCTGCTACCAATATACTGTGATAAAGTTCAACTGTACATAACAGAGGAAAGACAATATTTAGGTGATGATTATATTAAAATGCATAGTTGGTTATGTGAAAACTTGGATCAGTAAGCTACTATTTTGGAGGGCACCTACTTTTCCTCTGTACATATACTGCCTCTGCTCTGTATTGATTTAAAAAAAGTGCTAAAACATGAATGACTAGCCCCTTCCATTAGCCTATTTTAGTTCATGATTTTTACAAGGAACCTAATATATTTAACATGGAAATGCTGAAAAGAAGATAGCTTAGATTCTTTATTTCCTTGCTAAAAACATGGAAAGTGGGAAAAGCATGTACATCCAAAATTAGTGCTTCTTCATTTTGATAATCAAAGAAAAATATAGCAATTAAAGTAATGCAATGCTAAGCATAAATAAATAAATAAAATGGGTTACTACAGAAACCTTTGACTCATTGAGCATATTTTCATTTTATTTTAAATGGCCTAGCCTCAGGCCTGCTTAGCATCTTGGGTCAAGATGACAGTACATTATGAATATAAATAAAAGAGTGAGAAAATGCATCTGAGTTTTACTGACAGAAGCTGAATCTTTAAGTCGGTAAAATGCTCACTTCTGCAAAAGACAATTTAAAAATGACCCCAAGACAAATCAGAAACAACTGTGTTTCTATATGACAAAATAATTACCTAGTACACCACTTGCAATGCTACAATACTATCAACACTTCAAGCTGAAAAGAAGAAACAATGAAATCAGCCCTAATATTACATTACAATGTAAAAAATGCACCATGGGCCATATTATGCCATCTGTTTTGAAAGCATAACATGGGATTAATGGGAAGTACCCTTAAAAGCCAGTTGGCGCAATGTGACCCTCTGTTCTTGTCAAGTCTGAAAGGGTGTTTCACCACAGCATAAAGAGCTTAGCTGTGACCCATAAATCAATGTGTATTTAATGTGGTTTTATCTTTGAGGTAGCTAAATACTTTCCTTAAAGGCTTACTGTTTTATGGGAAATAGTTACAAATATTGATCTGGCAGCAGTTGCTAATTACTTTTTGGGAATATATAAGGTATATTTATAAGTTGAACTGAAGATGACTAGAGAGAAAAAGGTGGAATAGTTCTAAAGGACCATAGTGAATTGTAGAACAGTGCTATTCATGATGAGACTCCTTTAGAGACCAGCAGAGGGATTCTCTTATCATAAAGATTTAGAAATTTTAGGTTCAGCAAAGTTTTATGGGCAAGTTGATGGGGTTTTATACATTTTTTTTTTTCTTACATGAGGAATACATTCCATATTTGAAAATGTTCCTTCATGGCATATAAGCAAAGCTTTGTAGAAATAATTAAGTATTTATTAGTTATACAGTGTGCAAATAATAGCTGTGATTTCCACTTGAACTGAAGCAGTTCTGCTACTTCTACTAAAAATTTTTAAGCAATGCAAATTCACAGGCTGGCAGATAGCATACTTGCAAACACCATCTAACTTTCAGTCGTAAAGGAAAGAAGCATAAAATTCTTTAATATACAGTAGAATATGTTCTTCTAACACCTTCTTCAATTAAGCAGTATTTAGTCAGTAGAGCTGGTTTCATATGGAATTGACTTAAGCTCCCTCTGAAGTTACATTTAAGGGGAAATTGCAAACTCTTCTATCAGGCTAACTTAGCATAAAATCAGACTTCAGTCCCTAAAGATTTCCTAGATCATCTTATTTGCATTGGGCACTTATTCTGCTGATTTTTACAATAGATTAAGATGTTTCTGAATTATATTTTTGGTTAGAAAGCTGTGCTGAGTTCGTGCTGCTGAAGAAGAAATACAAAGATACCTCATCTGCAAAAAATGCCTTCCTTGAGGAATCCTGCATTGCTCAAGAGCAGTGGAGTGGAAGAAAACATAACACACAGCTACATGAATAAGAATATAATGATTCATATAGCAAGCTCTGTACTGCAAGAACTGAATTACTTTCAAAGGTTCAACACTGGCAGTGTAGCATCCACTGTATCTTTTATTGACGGTTTGTCTATGCTCAGGTGTTCTTATTTTTAAAGCCAATGTATATCTGATACATAAACCAGCTTTGACGTATGCCTTGAAGAAAAGCTGCCTTATGTTTTTATAGAGCGTTAACAATCCATCTTTCACCAATGTTTCTAATCTCTTGGTTTTTGGAAAGAAAATAAACTTGAATGAACCGGGAAACTCTTAGAAAAAGACACTGTGATTGGACATGGCATAAACCAGACTTTTGAGGTTGACCTACCTCGATTTTCATCTCAGAGGGATGTCTTCAAAGAAGATCAAAGTCTTTAACAGAGACAATATAAGAAAAATATCTGTTTTAGTGGTCTATGTCTTGTTCACATTGCCTTTTTGGCAGGTTTTTTTATTGTAATCACTGGTTGGTGTCCTCTGATCCTCATGAAGTCTGTAATTTCTGAGGTTTAGTTGATTGTCTGCTCATCTAAACAGTTTCTCTGCTTACCTTGGAGTGCAGTTCTCTGGCTCTACTGCACAATTGTGTGAATGTCATAGAATCGTAGAATAGTTAGAGTTGGAAAGGACCTTAAAATCGTCTAGTTCCAGCCTCTCTGCCATGGTCAGGGACATCTCGCACTAAACCATGTCATTCAAGGCTCTGTTCAGCCTGGCCTTCAGCAACACCAGGGATGGAGCATTCACAACTTCCCCGGGCAACCCATTCCAGCACCTTAGCACCCTCACAGTAAAAAAGTTCTTCCTTATGTCCTTTGAAACTTTCTTTCCATTCATTGTCTCAGTTTTTCTCCTGGGAAAGAACAGTCTTTCCCCTCTCTGAAAGATCTCAGATAACCCAGACACTAGTTTTTTCAGGTTTATAACACAGAAATAGGGTTCAAAATATAAACCAGACATTACCTGTCACACATACAAGTATGAATAGCCTCTGCATCCCAGAAAAAGGGACACTTGAAAATGTGGTTTTTTTTTTTTGTTTGTTTGTTTGTTTTTTTCTTTTTTTATATTCTATTGATTCTAAGCAATTTTCTAGGGGAATCTATTCTGTTTTTCTCTGTAAGGGGAAATTTTTTCCATCACCTCCAAGGCCTATCTTTGGCTTGCTTTCCTGTGACAAGGAAATTCTTCCCAGCTAACTCTTATTTTAACAAAATGTAAATGAGAATGAAACTGTATGTAAGTTTACTGAAGTCAAGAGCGAGTATTTATGTCAACAAGTAACTTGAATTTTTAGTAATTCTATCCTTTATTTGGGCAGAATAACGTCATTATGCAGGTTTTCTTCTTAATAATTCTAAACAATCAGCACAATATTGAGTTTCCGCACAAAGATGGAAACCCCACAGATATATTCTTGTCTGCTCTCATGGTTTATTCCAGCTTGCCTGCAAAAAAGCTTCTCATAAATGCCCCATTGTACTCAATTCATATGTTGTCCAAGAATATCTTGGCTGCCTATGAGAGTGTATTACATTTTTTCATTAATTAAAGCAATTGTTTTTTTATGAAGCGGGACTTTTTTTAGCAGAAAGATCTTCCAAATAAGACATATTGTTCCACTAGTTTTTAAGATACTGCAAGTGGTATGAGGCAATGAAACTACCACTAGGTCTATTATAGATCAGGTTTCTGTTTTAAAGAAAATTATCTTGAAACAAGTTAAGTAGTTTTCTCATAAGAACAAAGGGATTTGTATGACCTTTAAAGATACCTTCCAACCCAAACTATTCTATGATTCTGTTATTTCAATTAAGCTAGCAATCAAACACAGGATGAAGTTTACTGACAAAGGACACTTCTAAATAGTAATGAGTTTCATTGTTTAGATTTTGACATATAAAAATTCAACTTGCATTCAGAGACCTGGCTTTGGTAGCCTCTCAGACTACCTGCTAGTAAATACCTTAGCCACTCGTTGCACATGGGTCTTCAAGCAACAGTTTTCTTATGATCATACCTTATATTGTTGAAGTTTCAGAGGATGGAAAGTGTTATTTTGAACCAATGCAGCTAGCTCTTTGACAAAAAGCTCAGAAATATTTATCCAGTTTAACACAAAAAATTATAAACCTCAGCTGAATTAAAACCCACCATATGCAAACACTTTTTAGCCATATATGTATGTATCTGCATCACCACAGAAAAATATTGGAGGCATACACATACAAGCTCAATTCCCAGGTAAACCGTGCACTCTTGCAGCTAACCTGAGTGGACCTCTGGGTTTACATTCATACTGGCAAGAAAACTTTAGCGCTTTTTCTTGGACTGACATTTGATCTAGATTTAGATTGAGAGAAAAAAGGTAATGGTTAAGTTAAAGCCATGTATTTTAAAGCCAGGAGTCATATATATTGAGGGTTTTAGGATTCGCCTCTTGGCTTCTTGTTTTCAGCAAGAAGAATAAAAGATCTGAAAGGCAATGTTTTGAACTTTACCAGGAGATATTCTGTTTCTGGGTTTGGGATTTGACAACACACACCTAGTTTCAAAGAAGCTATCTATATGCAGTCGTCCCGGAGAACCTTTTTTCTCCTTGACTTCATCAGAGATAAAACTGTGCCTGGGGAAACAACTAAGGAAGTCCTTTAAAAAATCAAAGGCACATCTGTGTAAGATGTTAAGTTTGCAGTGCTTCACAGGGAAAACTCAGAGACTCAAAATATGAAAGTAAAGATATTTACAGCAGCAAAAAAAAAAAAAAACCCACAAAAACCCAAAAAACCTCAAAATGAAAATTTGCTTTAGGAAAAATAGTTAAAAGCATGAATCTCTTTCAGTTAGGTAGCTTTAAACTGTGTTTAGTTTCCTACCAAATTCCTTTTGCCTCTAACAAGTAGGAAAACATCTTGAAAACTATTCTGCCATATAATTTGGTAAACTCTTCAACTTTAATAAGGATAGAACAGACAACACTGACTACTAAAAAAGCAATTCCTGATATCAAAAGGAGAAGTGATGAAGGTGTTAACCTGCTCTAATTAGTGTGGCCTATATCTTCAGCAAGATGATGAGTTTATATTCTAATATCTGAATATCTGACGTTACTCAGAAAAGTACTAAGACATAGTCTTGACCTTCCAAATAAGTTGTTAACATCTTTGTGAACCTTTGTAGTAGTGATTGTGATATGCTGGAGAAAGAAATGATAGGCTCACTAATTATCAAATCAATACTTTAAACTCAGGTAGTTCTTTCTGGTGTATAGTCAAGCTGGCGGTTGTACAGGTAGGCAAGAGAAGAATGCTTTTGTTTCTGGTATAATATTTTTAATCGACATATGAAAAAAAGCATTGAGCTATGCTTACTTCTCATCTCTGTAAGAAAAAAAAAAAAAACAAATTTTTTTAGAAAAAAGAGAATGTATTACACTTGCATGGATAAGTGTAAAATGTACTTGACCACTAATAACTGAAGCACAGCATTAGGTAGGTTAGAAAGGACATCTGGGGTTCATCAGGTCCAATCTCCTGCTCAAAACGAGGCTAATTAAAGCATATTTTCCAGTGTCATAACCAGATGAATCTTGATGAATGGTTGTCTCAAACTCTTTCCTGGCCTGTTTCATCACTGTCATTGGTAAATTGAGAAGGGTATTTGAGGCTGAATCTCACATACTCTGCCTTGTGGATATTTATTTTCTCTCTTCTGCCTTGCATATCTGAGAGTGTGCATCCACTCTACATACACCCAAACTTGCCTACAACTTCCAACCATGTTATCACAGACAGTAGTGTGGTCTCCCCTTCCCATATTCTTTTCCAGTCTGAGCCAGTCCAGTACCTTCTGCATCTGCTTGTGCATCCTGTGCTGTAATAATGACTCTCACAAGGACCCTCTGTGGAACTCATCAGGGTCTGTTCTGAACCAGGAGCTTATATCATGGGGCAGAACACCAGGAGTAGTCTCACAGGTGTCAAGCAGCAACCCACTGCTTGAATCATTTAGTACTTTCCTGCTGGCCACTCTTCCTCATAAAGTCAAAAAGACAGTGCTATTATGTCTGCACTGTATGTATGCGACATATCTAAAGAATATGAAATTAATTGGTTTAAAAATGGGACAAAACCCTGGAATTCTCAAAGTTGATTTTTTGTTTTTTTTTGTCGTTTTTTTTTTTTTTTGGTTGGTTTTTTTTTTTATTTTTTTTATTTTTTTTTTTATTTTTTTTTTTATTTTCATTAGTTTTGTAGCTGTACCCTTTATTTTTAAAAACATATTAAGCTTGTTTTCCTGAAAAAAGAATACCTGAATATAGTCTTATTTAGAACTTTGGAAGCTTTTTCTTTACCCTTCATGCTGATTCATGAAGATCACAGCAGAGTTTTGTTCTCATTTATACTGAAATAAAATTGATATTTTAAAAACTTAAAATTAAAAAGGCAGAATAAATCCCAATTTGGTTCATATAACTTCAAAAATTAAAACTTTATTAGGTAGCTGAGGGATGTATTGTTTCAGACTGATTAAAGTCTATTGGATTCCTACATCAGCACTACTACCTGCTTCAGTGAACACTAGACTAAGATTTCTGAGGGTTTTAGAAAAAATTTCTTATCAGTCACACTCAAATATATGGATTTTCGGACTTCCTTAATCAAAATTTAGGGTGAAAAGTAGTAACTTAGCTAGAAAAAAGAGGAAAGCAATTGTTTGTTGTTTATCATAACTGAACGTGACATAACTAACGCAGGCATGAATCTGAAGAAAAGCAAAATCACTTCCTCAAAACCATACCTTTTGTATTTTATTGTGCCAAATGTACCTATTGGTTTTATAACTACTGTTGCTTATGCATTAGCAAAAGATTCTGACTGGCTAAGGAAATTCCTTTCATGACATCTTCCTTCAGAATGACAATACTGTTACAACAGAATTTGTAATTCCTTATTAGTCAAGTTTGTATTGATTATATTATCTTGGTAATGCAATATCAGTTATAGCAAACAGCTCAACTTAATAAAATCCGTATTTGATTTTCTAAAACCTGTAAGGTTTAATTAAACTTTGCAGCCCAAATGATTACTAAGTTACAGGTATGCTCTGTACAAAAGTTGCCATACATCAGGCAGATTTTTCCCCCCAATATTTCCTTGCAATTTTTGCAACATTTCTATAATGCAGATGAACCTTACTGTAAGTGAAACTGAGATTGGTATTAAAAGCTGTAATCAGCTGAAAATCCTGAAAACAGAAAGACTAAACCACAAGATTATGAAATTCTGGGTACCTTTGGACTCCAGAAAGTTTTCATAAATCAGTATATTTTATGTTGATAACTTTTTCTTCACTTAATTGAATTTTCTGGAAGGAAGACTTTGAGCAAAGACAAACTCAAGGTTTTCTGTAGTTAATCCCTTTTTGACTAATTCTGCGGCAATCTTGCTAAAAAAATTTTAGAAGTTTCACTGCATACATTTTAACTCAAATGACATGCATGAAATGTTATAAAAAGGTTACTCCTTTGAAAGTGAAATATTTAACTTAGAATCAATATGATACTGCTTCTAGACTTTACTCATGCCTAACAAATACCTGCTTAATATTTCATTGTATCAGTGCCAAAAGATTTTCACTGACTACAGGCCTAATTCGTAGTATGCTGTCAAATCAGTTCAGCTTCTTTTCCAATTATGTCCTTCATGTTGGAAATGATTGACAAATAAGGGTCTGTAGGAGGAACATAATAGAATCCATCACTAATAAATGATACTGATATGTAGATGTCAAAGCAGCAGTTCTTGGATTAACAGATGTGGTGGCATCAGGACTATCAGCAGGAACAGACTGTTTTGGGTTGCAGAGGAGAAAATAATTCACAGATAACTATTTAATAGATGGCTTCAGCTCTTTCTTTCTGTTCACAAAATGTCCTCTGTCTCTGTAGTTACATTGCAAAGTCTTTCTTGCTATTAATCTGCATTCAGGGATGGAAGGGTTCGCATGACATGCAGTAAGGCTTTTGATCACCCAAGGAGCAGCAACAGGTGAAAGAGGCAAGGTCACTCTGACTGTTTAAAACATGTTTTTTCCTAGGCCACAAAGACCTTTCTTGATTCAAATTTGGGACTGCATTTATTGTCCTCATTGCAATTTTGTCACAGAAAGTGGTGGATTGTGTTTCCAAAGGGTTCAAGGTCTCATCAAGTGGTGCATCCCTCCCAGTGACATAGACTGTTTCCATGTGTTCTCCAAATGCTTGCTTTCTGTCGAAACATGTAATGGTAACAGAACGAAAGCGAAAAGGTTCGTGAAGAAATTGCCATGAAAATGTCTGTAGGCAGAAAAGCAAGAGGGCAACCTGACCCTGAGCTGTCAGTTTCCTTTGAACTGGTTATTCCCTCCATTTCCACTCTCAAAGGATAGGACTCCAGCAGCAGACTTCTGCTAAGTAATGAAGGAGCTGTCACTGATCACAAATGCTGCAATTTAAAGGGGAAGAGAGTTACATAAAAAGAAAGAGATTGTTTCTTCTCCAAGGACAGAATAGCAAAAAAGATGCTGTGATTTAAATTGGAGGCAGAGGAATGATAAATAAATTTGGTCATTATTCCTATATATTTACAGAGGATATTAAGAAACACGTCACTGTGTGCTTTCACAAATAAGACATTCCCAGACCTTGGTTTGAATCACAGTAAGATATAGTCTAGATATCTTTTAGTTATACTTCTCAAAAAAGTCTGCAAGACAGCTAAATCCAGACCTACAAAGATCATTACAGACCTATTGACTCTTCAGCACTGGAAGTTAACTTACAGTCATATCTTTACAAAAAGACAGGCTTATCACCATAACACAAAGAGAGAATACTAAGATAAATAAGACAGCATTTTTCTAGTCTTGTTTAAAATTGGAGATGTCCATAAGTATTCAGGCATAAATGCAGCCTACTATTACAGATATGCATGAAGTTTATTGTCACAGTGACTCAGTGATTAAAACTTGTAACTCAGTTAAATCAAATTAGTTGGAATGCTCAAGCTGTGATATCCTAGCAACACCAGAGTCACACTGGAATAAAATGATACGTTTCAGTTCTTCTAAGGTTTTTTGTTAAATGGCAAATTAAGTATTTCAGTTTACATTCCTGCTGTTCATTATTTCAAATTTGAAAGCTTACCTTTCCATTAAATATTGTTAGCAGTAAATTTCTAAACAATTCTTGTAGTAAAATATTCTAAAACAATTTTCTATAAAATGTATTTCCATAAATAATGGCTTAATCATTAATATTATTTAAAATGGGTTGGTGCTTTCAGTACCTAAAGGTGGCCTACAAGAAAACTGGAGGAAGACTTTCTATAAGGGCATGGGGTGAAGGGACAAGACTTTAATCTGAAAGAGAACAGAATTAGATTGGATATTAGGAAGAAGGTTTTCCCTGAGAGGGTGGTGAGACACTGGAACAGGTAGCGCAGATAAGATTATTACTGGCAGTGTTCAAGGCCAGGTTGGGTGGGGTTTTGAGCAAGCTGGTCTAGTGGGAAGTGTCCCTGCCTGTGCCAAGATATTTAAGGTCTTTTCGAACCCAAACCATTCGATGATCCTAGGATCAATGTGGGCCATTTGAGTAGCTTGGCTGCAAAATATACATTAATGAAAACTTAAGCTATAGTTGGGATGATCTGCTTGAGAGATATGTTTGCTACTTGGGAATATAAATATTATACATAAATTGATATTTAAAGTTGTCTAAAATACTTGAATGAGAATAATATATTTGGAAGAGCTTCTAGGCAATAATTTTTCCCTTTTCCTCCTATCTGAAGTTCAAAGAAAAAAATTTGTATTGTTAGAGATAAAGATTTATACAAGAAGCCTCTTGGAAAGGTCACGTTCTGTAAATCTGAATTCCAGAATAGCCAGTGGGGAATTTAAATTACAATATACCTAACATTGTAGGCATGGATATTTAGCAGATAAAACACAGATGAAATAAAATCAAGGTCTCTTATCATAAAACATATGTCATTGCTAGTTAAGAAAGGAAAATAGAAATGAAAAAAATGTCAACCAAATCCAGGGGTGACCACTCCCACTCACATCTCATTTTCAGGCTTATTTTTTGCAATAATAAAATTTTGAATATTCTGGCAATGTTTTCATAAATATCTACAGAAAGCATAATTTAAAATAATAATCTCAAACAGTCAGATGAAGAGTGACATACAAATATTTACAAAACCTATGTCTCATGCTAGATTCTTGCTTGTTCAGAGACAAGCAAGGCAAGCAAAAGTACGTCAGCCTTTGCAGACAGGATTTCACGGAAATTGCGTGTTGCTGCTCTTGGAAATTGACCAATAAGCAGACCATCCTGATAGATTTAATTTGGGATGTATCTTTGTTTAATATAATGAGGCAAACATGTCTTCACAGACTGATAGAATAATGCAGGACTGTAGCGCTGCATGACAACTTGGGCCTCCATGGCCTTAGGTCTCCATTCTGACTCCCTGCCCAGACCAGGCTCAGCTGCATGGTCAGACCAAGTTGCTCAGGGCTTTACTCTTAAGGTAGGAAAGCTCAGTTCCACCTCCCAGGGCCTCACTCAGCTGACAGGCTGTTCTTACGGGAAGAAATGCTTTCCCAGTACCTGAGGTTCTATCCATGCTGAGCATAACTGAAAATAGGTATTGCTTGATCAGCAGCAGCTCTTTGCTACGTTGTGTTATATTTTGCTCTGCAATCATGCAGTTATGCATGATTTTCTCAGGATACACTCTGAGGCAGAGTTAGGCTTTATTCTGTGTTTATAAAGAATGCAGAAAATTTCTAGGTCTTATCCAAACTTGTAAGTCCCATTTTACTGCGTTGCAGATCAAACATTGCTACCTCATCCTTAGCCAACATAAATGCAGCACATTGCAGACTTCCATGACTCTTAATGTTTTCATTTTGAGAAAATCCCAACAGTTATAGCAGACAAAGTCAAACTAGGAGTTTCAATTATTTCAACTGGTAGGACCCCATTCAGGTTGAAATATGGAGGTTAGCCTTACAGAGATGAACCTTTTTCAAGCAGAACTATAATTTCTTTGTTTACACCAAGGAGAAGACACATTCCTCTGGCTCACAATGTGGTTGAAATATGCATCTAAGATGAGACTGAGTTCAAGGCAGTATGTCCTATCAAGAGGAAATGTATATTATGTCAGGCTCAGAAGCTACTGTGTGACTGTAGTCACATCTCTCACCAGAAGCTGGTACTGACTTAAGCAGTCGAATACATGTATGAAGGAACAGACATTTTAGGACAATGCAGCTCAACTCTACTCCCTTTTCCTTTTGAAATTAAAGATCAAAGTCCATCTACACTTGGACAGCATAATGTCCATTTCACCATAAGAAATATAGGTCAGAAGTTAAACTATGCCACATATCTACGTTCTTCAACCTCCTTTATTCAGGTCTTCAGTTCAGAGGGAATGAAAGAATTCCAAGCACCAGCACCCTACCCACCAGCCTTCTTTCTCAGAACAATGTTTCTCCTGTCTAGATCACAAAGATCAACAAATACCACTGTGATTCTGCTGGATATGTTGCCAGGTCTCTGCCCAGCTCCCTGCAAAATTTGGAGGTCAGATGTACACCTGGTCAGCATTCACTGATTTGAATACTGCTGGTGCAGCCTGAATGATGAGACTGAGTTCTGAGGTTAATACATAGGTTGGCTCTGCTGACAGAAGATGCATCTAGCAATGACTTTAAATTCTTCATGCCTAGTAGGCAAGAGAGCTGCTTGCTTTCCTCACCACTTTCATAGACTGGTTACTAGATACATATTTCATATTTGAGATCTATGATAGCAACAACTAGCAATCCTTGGCTTTACAGAAAAAAAAAAGTAAACAAAAAACCCCAAACCAACCAAATAAACATGAAAACCCCAAACAAACAAACAAACAAAAACTCCTAAAATAAGAATTTGCTGTGTTATTTTGGGAAGGGTGGTGGTGTAACCCTGGTAGGAAGCTAAAGCCCCACACAGCCACTAACTTCATTCCCTGCAGGAAGTTCCAATTATAAAACATAGCACAGTATGAGCTACCATGAAAAAAATTAGCACTATCCTAGCCCAAACCTGTATAGGACTATAAAAGCAAAAAAATTGTTTATTTCCTCATGAAGTTACACAGATTTTTCATACATCATCTAAGCCTTGATCTTGGGAGCTGAAATTCCTGTTGCCTTGCTGCTCTCTGCTGTCACTGTTGTGCAGATATACCCTGACCTGCCCTCCCACATCTCTGCTCATTCATTTAATTTTCTTGGAACCATGAAGTGAATTGGTACTGCAAACAATTTAAGACTAACAAGAGAAAAAGGGACATGAAAATAATAAAAAATATTAATTGAGATGTTTGCACCCCACTTCAGTCTCTGTTTCAGTGAGCTTTTTCTTTTCATTTTTCAAGGAAATATTACTAATTTAGCACTGAAACAAATGCATTATAAATGGGATGAAGACAATCTGAAATCCATTTAAAAAGGAGTATGTTTATCCTAATTACACCATTCTGATACAGCACATATGTATATATATATATATATATACACATCTACTGAATTAAGGATCTTAATCAATACCATGCTCCCTCTCTTAATTTCCACTAAATTCTTATTAGCCTACGCAGCATTATTTATGTACGCCTGTACCATTTCGGAACTGTTTCTTCTCTGAAAGACTTCTTAATGCCTTAACAAAAATAAACCATCAAACAAACTTACTGAATACTTCAGTGATCATGATTACAAAACTTTTGGAAATCACAATTAACTTCCTATTGAATGCAAGTCTCTAAAAATTCTTAGTTATAAATGCCCCAAATCTCATTGGTTTAAACTGCCATAAGGCAGGCAAGGTATATTAACAATTTTTTCTACTGTAGTACAGCTGACATTATGGCTTAAAAGCAAAATGTCCTTTCTTCAAAACCTAAACACAATATTGTTCAGTATTTCATCAAACTAGAGACAGATAACACTTACAGAATCATAGAATCAGACAATAGAATACTAGAATAGTTAGGGTTGGAAAGGACCTTAAGATCATCTAGATCCAACCCCCCCGCCATGGGCAGGGACACCTCACACTAAACCATGCCACCCAAGGCTATGACCAGCCTGGCCTTGAACACCGCCAGCAAAGGAGCATTCATAACTTCGCTGGGCAACCCATTGAAGTGCCTCACCACCCTTACATGAAATAATTTCTTCCTCATATCCAATCTAAACTTCCCCTGTTTAAGTTTAAATCCATTACTCCTTGTACTATCACTGCAGTCCCTAAGGAAAAGTCCCTCGCCAGCATCCCTATAGGCCCCCTTCAGATATTGGAAGGCTGCTATGAGGTCTCCACGCAGCCTTTTCTTCTCCGGGCTGTGCTGACCCAACTTTCTCACCCTGTCTTCATATGGGAGGTGTTCCAGTCTCCTGATCATCCTCGTGGCCCTCCTCTGGACTTGCTCCAACAGTTCCATGTCCTTTTTACATTGAGGACACCAGAACTGCACACAGTACTCCAAGTGAGGTCTCACGAGAGCAGAGTAGAGGGGTAGGATCCCCTCCCTCAACCTGCTGGTCACGCTCCTTTTGATGTAGCCCAGGGTACTGTTGGCTTTCTGGGCTGCAAGAGCACACTGCCGGCTCATGTTCATTTTGTCACTGACCAACACCCCCAAGTCCTTCTCCACAGGGCTGCTCTGTTTCTCTTCTCTGCCCAATCTGTAGCTGTGCCTGGGATTTCTCCAACCCAGGTACAGGACCTTGCACTTGGCATGGTTAAACTTCATCACGTTGGCATCAGCCCTCTTCACAAGCGTGTCAAGGTCCCACTGGATGACACTACTTCCCTCCAGCATATCGACCAAACCACCCAACTTGGTGTCATTGGCAAACTTGCTGAGGGTGCACTCAATCCCATTGTCCATGGCACCAACAAAGATGTCAAACAAGACTGGTCCCAACACTGATCCCTGAGGGACACCATTCTTTACTGGACTCAAGCTGGACATGGAGCCATTGAGCACAACTCTTTGCGTGCAGCCATTCAGCCAGCTCTTTATCCACCAAGTGGTCCACATATCGTATTGATGTCTCTCCAATTTAGACACAAGGATGTTGTGTGGGACAGTGTCAAATGCTTTGCGCAAGTCCAGGCAGATGACATCAACTGCTGTACCCCTGTCCATCAGTTCTGTAGCCCCATCATAGAAGGCCACCAAATTGGTCGGGCAGGATTTCCCCTTAGTGAAGCCATTCTGGCTGTCATCAAACACCTTGCTTTTTTTCATGTGCTTTAGCATGCCTTCCAGGAGAATCCACTCCAAGATTTTGCCAGGCACAGATGTGAGGCTGACTGCTCTGTAGTTCCCCAGCACATCCATTTTCCCCTTCTTGAAAATTTGGGTTATATTTCCCTTTTTACAGCCATCACAAACTTCACCTGACTGCCATGATTTTTCAAATATGATGGACAGTGGCTCACCAACATTATTTGCGAGCTCCTTCAGGACCCACGGATGGATTTCATCAGGTCCCATGGACTTGTATACGTTCAGGTTCCTAAGATGGTCTCGAATCAGATCCTCTCCTACACAGGGCCCAGAGTCTTCATTCTCACTCTCCCTGTGTCTGCCTTCCAAGACTTGGATGGTGTGGTTAGACCATCTACCAGTAAAGACTGAGGCAAAGAAGTTATTAAGAATCTCAGCCTTTTCCAAATCCAGGGTAGCCAGTTCTCCTAATAGATTCCAGGGAGGGCCCACATTGTCCCTAGCCTTTCTTTTATTTACAATGTGCCTATAGAATCTGTCCTGTTTTCCTTAACATCCCTAGCCAATTTTAATTCTAAGTGGGCCTTAGCCTTCCTAACCTGGTCCATAGCTTCCTGGACCACATGCCTGTATTCTTCCCAGGCTGCCTGTCCTTGCTTCCACTTTCTGTAAGTTTCTTTTTTCCTTCCAATTTTCCTCAGCAGCTCCTTATCCGTCCAAGGGGGTCTCCTGGCCCTCCTGCAGCACTTCCTTCTTGTAGGGATGTATCACTGCTCAGCGTGCAGCAGGTGATCCTTGACTATCAACCAAGAGTCTTGGGCCCCTCTGCCCTCTAGGGCTGTATCCCATGGAACCTTACTGAGAAGGTTCCTGAAGAGGCCAAAGTCCATTCTCTTGAAGTCCAGGGCAGTGAGGTTGCTGCACGCTCTTCTCGCTGT
The DNA here is from genome assembly GCA_024733675.1 of Psilopsiagon aymara. Taxonomy (NCBI): domain Eukaryota; kingdom Metazoa; phylum Chordata; class Aves; order Psittaciformes; family Psittacidae; genus Psilopsiagon; species Psilopsiagon aymara. The sequence continues at coordinate 136 of JANRGW010043917.1, read as the reverse complement.
CCTGAGGATCTCGAATTCGACCATCTCATGATGGCTGCAATCAAGGCTGCTCTCGAGCGTCGCATTTCCAACCAGCCCTTCCCTGTTGGTGAGCACGAGGTCAAGCATGGCACCTCTCCTTGTCGGCTCCTCTATT
>JANRGW010043916.1:0-29665 GCA_024733675.1 Psilopsiagon aymara | reverse complement strand
CCTCCCGGCTCCCCCTCCTCCCTGGCAGAGCATGAGGCTCAGAAAGTCCTTGGCCAGACCAAAATGTACTAAGCAATAACTAAAACATTGGTGTTATCAACACTGTTCACAAGCCGAAAGTCAAAAACACAGTGCTGCACCAACTACTAAGAAGGAGAAAAATGACTGCTACTGCTGAACCCATGACACTCCAGTATTAATAATATTACTTTTGCCTTATGGAAAGGTGCCAGTCTTGTGTAAGTGGTGCAAAGAAAAAGTTTAAATATTTGCTCTGCATATAGTGGATTATATCTTAAAATTGCTATATACATACCATATACAAGTACCTTATACATACCATCCCAAAAATGCATAAAAGAGGGAAAGTATCCTGTCTCCAGTGAGCTTTGATCAGTTAGAAAACACAACTCTCTTCTTGTTTTTTACTATAAAAATACCAGATTCTTGTGCCTCCAGTTAACTACTAATATTTCACTGCCATACCTGCTGACTTCAGATCCCCCAAAAAATCTTACTACAACTCAATTATATTGGGTTTTAGTTGGAACATTTTAAAGTGGTTTGATTATATTCGAAGATCAACTAATCAAAACCCACAAATATATAAAAAACCCCAGTCTTTTAGTATAGATTTCATGTATGATTTAGAGCTAGTCCATAGTTCTCCATCAAAACTTTTTAGGCTGAAATTAGGATTTTGTCTAAAGCAAAATATATTCTTGAAAACTTTATTTTTCCCTTGAAAGCTTTCCTTGAATATTATGTTTCCAAAAATGCAGGATGGGATCCATCTCACCTAGTTTTAGAAATTTGTAGCATAGACATGTTCACTGAAGCTAAATATATTTGGCTTCCCTTTTAACAAATTTCAGCCATCTCCAGTAAAAAGAGATGAACTGCACCCAAGCAATACCTTTTTTTCTTTCTTATTCAATTAAAGAAAGCATATGGCTTGCTCAGGTGTAGAATTACATTTCTTATATATGCATGTGATAAAATTAAACTCATTCCAAACTTCTAAAAGCATCTCAAACCAATCAAACAAACAAAAAATAATCCTGAAGCATTTTATAACTCAGGTTCATTTTTATCCCATGCTTCCATGTCAGACATTCCCTTATTTGAGTCCCTTTTCATCTGTGGTTATGCAATCTCCTGATGTGGTGCTTCACCTTTCCAAGAGGAAGAATATGATTCACAATGGACAGTACTAAGTGATTTTTGAAGCCTGGTCTATAAGGTCTATAAAGGGAAAAAGATAAAGAGCCAGCTACTATTCCAAACCTCCAGTGTCCTACAATGGCAATATCTGGGAATCCAGATATTAAAATTTTTCTCTAATAATTACATTTTTCCCTTGAGAGGAAAATATTTTCTGTCTAACTGCACATCTTCCTCTTTAGAACAGTTCACTGGTCTTTCCATATTCTTAGCATGATTCTATATTTCCTTATGATTCCACTTTGCAGTAGTGAATAATAAAAGAACAAAATAAAAACTGTCCAATTTTCCATGCCTAAAATCGGAGCTATCCCTATTAAAATGCTAGGCAGGAAATTTTAATGATGCTTTTGAATTTCTTTTGAAAACATATAACAATTTGACAAAGAAAACTGAGATCCTGAAAGAAGAGCTGAAGGTAGATACCCTCCCTCAGTTATGAGAAGCAGAGGTAATTGTGTCTGAGAAAAATATACTGACACTTCTATGGAAGTGTCAGAAAACAGTTTTTCTTCAGTCACTGTCATGCAGTCAAGGAAGTCTGTGTAAGACTCTTAAGGAGAAATACATGCTATGGTCCCTTGGGATGTTGTGACTATTCACTGCTCCATATTACGGTACTTCTCCAAAATACAGATACATATAGTATGGGAATCAGCAAGAGAAAGGCAAGCTTTTAAACAAACCTGCCTTACATTTACCTTTCAAAAGAGAGAAAACTTCATAGCTCGTTCACAAATACCATCACTGCTAGCTCCTTCCTTACTGCCAAACAGTCTGACAGCAGAGGCACCATATTCCCAGGAACACAAGTGGTGGACAGAAACTACCTCACATGCATAGTTCTGCCAGGAGACTCCTGTGTGCAAATAGCAGAGGAAAATACCTCTCTAGCACATCAGAAACATCTGTGCAGTAATGGTAAAAGCAAAAGGTCTTACTAAACGTGTACAGAATACTGAAAAAAATTCTGATGTATTTTCTTAAACATATTTAATTTTTTTTTTTTGCAGATGTATGCTTGTGTTTCAAAGTTTGGAAGGGTACTGTTAATAAGCATTTGTCATGAGAATTTTCAGTGTCATTTATTTTATGATCTGAAGCCTCAAACACTGCAACTGAAAATTTTCTTTGACGTTGTGGAAATGTACCAAGTAAACAATCACTCTTAATTTACTATTTTTACATAGTATTTTGTATCTCTCATAATTATTCTGCAATCCACCTTTATCAATTGAAAACCTGATGCTTGATGCTAAAACCAGGGACATCAGTGCAGCTTAAGAATAATAATTTCATGATGATGATGATGATGAAGAACATACAATTCAGATGTCATAGAAGTCTATAAAAAAATAATTGAGGATTCAAAAAGGGTTGGAGGAAGCTAAAGTAATGGTGTTTAAACCTATTATACTTACAAGCCTTGCTAGTGGACTTGGAGTAATACCATTTCAGCCTTGCTTTTTTTAGCTTTTTGTATGGTAAATTAGAATTAATCTGTGTGAAAAACAACAACTACAACAACAAAACAAACTCTTCCACCCCACCCCCCCAAAAAAAAACAAATCAAAAAACCCTGATCAATCAGCCACTGGATTTCAAAGGAGGAAAAGCACTGATCAGAAGACAAGTTCATATTTACACTTAATCAAACTGTAGTTGTGATATTTTACCAGCCTGTAAATTCTGATCTTGCAAAAGAGTAAGATAGAGGTTGCAGATTTCCTTCTTGCTTTGAAGATTTCCTCTTCTTAATTAAGCCTCCTGCCAGGGATGATCCCACTGCAAAGATCAATCAGTGTGTCTCAGACTTAACTATCATAAGCAAGCCGACATAATTGTAAGATGTGTATCTTTATAAACTTTACTGTGGATTTAATATCATTTTAAAGTGTGATAGACAAAATAATCCACCATACTGAAAATACAGCTTGATAGAAAATAAAGCTTTTCCTAGGCTGGTAAGAAAAAGAAAATAAAGAAAATAAAGAACCTTTAACAATTGAAACTTCTATCCAGATACTTTGCAAACCCAGTCCTGGATTCATCCCATGCACACTTATAATCTTGAAAGAAACATCTAAATGAACAGTGTAGTTACTACATGCTTCTTCTGCTGCTAAATCAAAACAATTAAGGCCTATATATATATATATATATACAAGCCTAGAACAGCTTCCTCTCTTAACATAAGGTAGCCTTATAGGATTATATTGCTAATTTATATACCTTGTTACATGCTTAAACTTTGCTGCAATGAAATCAATGCTCAAGAAAAAGATTCTGCAGCAGGTGCTTGGTGACAGCCAGCAATGTCTTCACTAAGGGGAAATCCTGCCTGACCAATTTGGTGGCCTTCTATGATGGGCCTATGGAACTGATGGACAGGGTAGAGCAGTTGATGTCATCTACCTGGTCTTGTGCAAAGCGTTTGACAATGTCCGACACCACATCCTTGTCGCTAAATTGGAGAGGTATCAATTTGATAGGTGGACCACTCAGTGGATAAAGAACTGGCTGGATGGACGCACGCAAAGAGTTGTGCTCAAAGGCTCAATATCCAGCTGGGGGCCAGTAACGAGTGGTGTCCCTCAGGAATCGGTGTTGGGACTGGTCTTGTTCAACATCTTTGTCAGCAACATGGACAGTGGGATTGAGTGCGCCCTCAGCAAGTTTGCCGATGACAACAAGCTGGGTGGTTCGGTCGATACGCTGGAGAGAAGGAATGCCATCCAGAGGGACTTTGACACACTTGTGAGGTGGGCTGATGCCAACCTGATGATGATTAACCATGACAAGTGTAGGGTCCTACACATTGGTCGGAGCAATCCCAGGCACAGCTACAGGTTGGACAGAGAAGAAATTCAGAGCAGTCCTGCGGAGAAGGACTTGAGGTGCTAATTGAAGAGAAAATAAACACAAGCCGGCAGTGTGCACTTGCAGCCCAGAAAGCCAACGGTATCCTGGGCTGCATCAAAAGGAGCGTGACCAGCAGGTCGAGGTTGGTGATCCTGCCCCTCTACTCTGCTCTTGTGAGACCTCACTTGGAATATTGCATACAGTCCTGGTGTCCTCAACATACGAAGCATATGGAGACATTGGAACAAATTCAGAGGAGGGCCACAAGGATGATCAGGGGACTGGAGCACTTCTCATATAAAGACAGACTGAAAAAGTTGGGGCTGTTGAGCCTGGAGAATAGAAGACTATGTGGAGACCTCATATCAGCCTTCCAGGATCTGAAGGGGGCCTATGAAGGTGCAGGAGTCCCTCTTCATTAGGGATTGCAGTGATAGGACAAGGGGTAACGGGTTCAAATTTAAACAGGGGAAGTTTAGACTGGATATGAGGAAGAAATTCTTTACTGTAAGGTTGGTAAGGCACTGGAATGGGTTTCCCATGGAAGCTGTGAGCACTCCGTCACTGGCAGTGTTCAAGGCTGTGCTGGTCATAGCCTTGGGTGACATGGTTTAGTGTGAGGTGTCCCTGCCCATGGCATGGGGTTGGAACTTGATGACCTTAAGGTCCTTTCCAACCCTAACTATTCTATGATTCTATCTCGAAAACCGTATTTATATTGATGAAAGATAACTGTATTTCTTCTGCACCTTGGATTGGATTTCTAAGAGCAGGATATTCAATGAACATGTTAGTGCCTCAGTTTAATATTCTGTGACTCTACGACATGTTCTTTTTATATTGAGGTCAGATCATGCAGGCCAACAGCTATTTTTTCTGAAAAAAACCAATAGAAGCATCATTCACTTGAATAGTTACAAATGTATTTGTCCTGCACAGGTAACGAAGGCAAGAAAGCTTTCACAGCAATTTACAGAAGTATATGAAGAGTGTAGTTATTTGAATTAGTTAGATTATAGCTCACCTTCTTTTTCCCCTAGATTTAAATTAGTCTTTATAGCAATAATTAATTTTCAGCTTCAAGGTTTAATAATATATTAATCTCAAATTCTCATCAGCTAATTACATTTCATATTTTGGAGACCTGCAAAGTAAGTTCCAAGATGTGTTGTTTCTGTTTCTTAAAGCACTGATAGTTTGAGCCTGTTCTTTTCTTCCTGCTTGATGGTAGGCTAATTATGGTTTTAATAGTGTACAATATGTCCATTCAAATGGATGATTCATTTTGATAAAAAGAGACTTCTTGTTTTCTACCAGGGGTTTTACAAACTCTTCATTCTGCAAAAATAAGTAGATGAGTCTCTGTCTTGGAGGAGGCTAGGGAAATCTTCACCTATAGCTATTAACAGTGTTACTGGAAAATGGCCAAATAATACTGTATTATTACGGTTAAATAGATTAGTAAGAAACAGAGTGTGTGATGTGAAGTCCTAATATATTTTCCACTGGAGACACATCCCCCATGAGCCTGATTCTGAGCAGAGTCAGGCCAGTATTTGCATTCCTCTTAGAGCAGTTTACAAAGTCCAAGACATCTGATCATATCTGATCACAATCCAGAGCCATGGAAATAGAGATATGCATATACCCCAGATCCTCAGCTGCTGTAAACACTTCAGCGGTGCCACTATACTCCCAGCATGATCTTTTCATGGTGAGATCACAGTGTCCTTGTCTGCTGGGGTGAGTAGTGTGGTAATTCTAAAGCAAATGTATGTTTTGAATTAGGAAAGAAGCCTTTATGGTATTGTAGGACAAATGCCGAATGGCTTCCATGGGAGTAATGCACAGCAAGGGAAATACTGCAGCCAAATCCGGCAGCACTAGTAAATTTCTCAGAGAAAGAGCAGAAATGCAAAAAAGGTGAGAAGTGGCTTTACTGCTGCTCAGAGTTTTAGTGGAGAGCATTTTGTTACTCTCCACATCAGGGGCCATTGCCCAAAGAAACTGGAGCCTTTATGAGTGGTATTTCTAGAGAGGAGCACAGACTGCAGAGGGACACCAGGTAAAGAAACTGTGCACATGAGTCTGGTAAATGCTGACAATTACCTTTTATTAAATTTGGTGCTTTTCTGGTTTAAAAGTTGTTAAAAGCATAATTGGAAACTATTTCTTCACAGTTGGAAATGTTTCCTTATTCAACAGTTTTTCTGTCATTGTTTATTTCCTATATATCTGACCCAGAGGTCTTGCTTTGAGTTTACACAGAATCAGACAATGTACAGTTTTGTAAAAGTAATCTCTGCTTCATCAAATTCTGTGCTCCTAAAGATTTTTTTTTCAGCTACATTAATATACCTGTATTAAAATATTTGCCATGCTTCCAGTACCATGTGCTGCACTCCAAGGACTACTTAGGCTTCATGAAAGTTAACTTTTGTGTTTATTATTAAAATAGGAATATATCGACCTCATCTTCAATACTGGTTTTAACTTATTCCACAGGGCATCACATGAGGATAAAGATACTGAGCTAAAAGAACATGGAGTCATTATTTACAGGTTAAATAGCACTTTCCTTAATGGTTAAAAATTCACTGTGTGCATTACCGTTATTTAGTTACTAAGGAAGCTTTATTGCAGTAAGTCTTGAAGCCATGACAAATTCTTCACAAGAATGTGTCATCTAAATGTATATCAAAAAAACCTGTAAGAGCTGAAGAAAAAAGGGGAAATATGATAATAATGGTCATTCTGATAAGATATTGGTAACAGCCACCCATAATCCTACCAAATTTAGGTAATTAAGTGAAGCACACATTCTTGCTATACTTTATAGATGAAAATCAAAGAGAGATGATAGTGCACACTTAGATAATTCAAATTTTTAGTGAATGGGACAGCTTTCTGGACATCACTGCTTCACTCCAGTGAAAGTGCAATGAGCTGAAAGTACCATGTCCTGTAAATGCTGAAGGTTAGGTTTGGTAATTGTGTTTTGATGTCCCAGCTTGTCATCTGGAAGGCAAACTGGAGGAGGTGACATGAGAACTGCAGGAGTCCCCTTGAGCTTATGTTCTTTCCTTTGTTTCAGGCAACTGCATAAATCACTCTGTTCATAAATGGGTTGCACTCTATTTTAAAACTAAATAATAGGCTCTGCTCCTACTTATAGCTGTTGGAAAGTTATTCTGGACCTTGCTTCTGTCTGGAGTCACTGTTCTGATTTTGAGCCTAATTTCATTCAAATATACTTAAAGATGTTTGCTGTTTTGCCAACGTCGTCCTTTAGCTGAAGCAGTTTTGAATTTCTTCCTTCTTTGGCATTTATCTCCCTTATTATTATAGCAAGGAATCGTATCTATCCATCTTGACCTGCGTTTTTCAAGGACATGTAAGCCAGATCCTGCAAGCCAGATCCTGCTGGGACCTGCACATGTCACAGATTGCAATGTAAGTACAGATTCCTGGACTTCCATCTAACCAACAAGCTCTTGGGCCAGAAGACACATAGTACCTATGGTAATTTTTCTGCTTCTTCCAGATGTCATTAAAATTACTACAATGCTACTGAAAAACACATAGGTTGTGTCATTTGGAAATGCCAGCTCATGCTATTACAGCACTTTAATATCCTGCTTCAAACAGACCAACTATAATTTTGCTATAAAATAGGGTCCCACTTGTCTTATTCTTCTTTGTAGACCACCTCATGCTTGTTTTGCTGTGAATGTGTCTGTGCTGAATAAATACAATGAAAATTTTAATATGTGGTATGTGCATAATATGTGAAAACATATTTGTTTTCACATCCATATGTAATAGTGATCGAGCACTATAAGTACACCTAGAGTTAAAAATATTTTTTAGGGGAAAAAAAACCCAATAAAAAATAAACTTGAAGAGCATTATCAGCTTTCAAGATTGTATTAAGACTTTTAATATCTGCAGTAAGAAATACATCTTCCAGAATCACTGATTCTTGTTATTCCTATCACATTAGTAGTTCACCCAAAATTTGTTTTTTTTTTTTTTTTCCACCTCAGTTGGTAGAAAAAGTTTAGACTGATTTGTCTACAACTTCAAAATGACAAGAAAATTACTCCAACTTCACCCATTTAGAAGCATATCTTTCCTTATTAAGTACTGTAATATACTACTTCAGTGTATCAAAGTAACTGCTTGTGTGTAGCGTTGTGTGAAGAACCAACTCCCACATGCCCAAATCAGTGATTTTTGTCAAGATGTTAAAAAAACCCCCAAAAACCCAAAAACCTAAAACCAAACCAAAACCTAGCAATAAAAAGATGGTTGCAAGAAAATCCCCATAAAGCAACAAAGATTTAAAGATAGAAAATGACACTTTCTCAGCAGCAGCAAGCACTGAAGACAATCTCAATCACAATGATTAAAATGTCTCATATGAAAGAAGTGACCTCTTCCACTAATCTCCAGAGGAAGACAATTCTCTCCAGTTAAATGAATCAACTCAAGCAAATTTGAATTTCAAAAAGCGTGCATATTGGGTTGTGGCATTCAAGCACAGACAGCTTTCAAACTACAGAGGCAGTACATTGTCAGCTCTGCCCCCTAAACAGGCAGCGAAAAATAATATGATGCATAGCTGAGTTACTAAGAAAAATATGCCACATCAGTTAGACAGCATGTTTCACTCTGTTAATAAGGAGATGTGGATATTGAGCTACTATATGAAAACATGCTTCCAGGTTTGTTTTTTTTGTCCACAGACTTATTGATCCAAGACAACACAAAATCTTCATTGCATTGCTGATGCCAGAACTGCAACTCAAAAGTATGTTGTCTCCAAAAGTGCAAAGCAGTCACTCAACCTGTCCTCAAAACCTAAAGACTTTGAATAGTTCTCCAGCAAGACCCCTAGAAACAGAGTAATTTGGAGCTGTATTTGAAAATATAAGTTCAAAATCTGTGGGTTATTTTTTTCAATACTTCTGCAACAAAATTTGAACTGTGTTTGAAAAGGTGATGCCAGGTCGCCTCCCCCCAAGATATGTGCAAAAAAAAACCTTCAGCGTTTGCCAGGTATGTGCATTGGGGCACAACCAAACCAAAGGAAGCGCCAAAACCTCAGCTGGTTTTGTCCCTCCTACTCCAGGGCTTTGGCAGCACACCGCTAACAGCTTTGCTGTCACTAAATTTAGCTCGGGTAGGCAGTTTTTTTATTCTGTTGTCACAAATAGGCACAACGTGACCTGCAAATAAAACAGATATAGGAAGATTCCTATGCTCTCAAACATATAGGAATAGGTGCAAAGTTTTCTAGTAAGAATGGTCTGTAACTCAAAAAAAAGTTCAATAGCAACCCTATAGTTGAGAAGTTGAATAGCAACCTAAAATCCTATAGCTATCAGATATGTGACTAGCTCTGCAAAGCTGCTAAAGGGAAAGTTTGGAAAGCCCAAATTTAAAAGCAAGTATGAAATCACTTACAAAGCAAGAACTATAGCAGCCTTACAGCACCTACAAGAAAGCTGGAGAGGGACACCTGAAAAGAACACATAGTGATGGGACAATGGGGAATAGCTTTAAGATGAAAGCAGGCAGATTGAGATTAGATATCAAGAAGAAATTCTTGCCTTTGAGGGTCGTGAAGCACTGTAGCAAGTTGCCCAGAGAAGCTGTGGATGCCCCGTCTCTGGAAGTTTTCAAGGCCAGGTTGGATGGGGCTTTGAGCTATGTGATCTAGTGGAAGGTGTCCCTGCCCATGGCAGAGGGGGTGGATCTGGATGATCTTTAAGGTCCCTTTAAAGTCCAACCAGACAAGCAGTGATATCTAATACGCTGATATCTAAGCATGGCTGTGCACAGAGCTATTTGGCATGAGCAAGAGGTCATCAGATAGGTTACTCCAAATCATTCTAATGCTTCCTGAGGATAAAAATGTGACACTTAAAATTTTTGAATTCTTGCTGTTGCTTACCTATTGATTTCCTTCCAGTTAAATTAAATTAATGTTTAAATGCCATATTGGTGTTCGAGGATTTTCCAGCTTTTTTCCAAGAACACGAGACTTAAATATCAAGGAAACAAGTGTTTGGACATGTGGCAATATTAATTGGTACTATTATGTTTTGTTGTATTTGTCTTATCTGAAGTACTTACAAAAGTAACAAGTGTGTGTTCAGCCAGTTAAATTCAATAATATAATTTCTCTTTGAACAACAATTTAACTTTTAAAGAGAACATCTTGTTAATAGCCTTCACCAGTACTATTTTGCTAGCGTCATAAAGTTTACTTGGATAGTGAAAATGTGTATTTTTGGCATATAGCAGCATCTTTAAAACTGTATTATCATTATGCCACATCTATGTTTCTTACTTTAATTATATTCTGTCGTAAGAGCAAACTGACAGCACTTTAAGTATCCAATTTAAACCAACTGAAAATGAATGTATTCAAACTAGTAAAAGAAAAGAAAACAGCAGGCTAAAACCTTATGGAAACTGAAACAGTATCAAGCAATCTGAACAATTTTGGTGGTAGTGCAGCTCTTTCTAAAAATTCTGATTGCACCAGTTGATTTATATCATTATTGTTAAAATAGATATTTCCTCCTTTGCCCATTGCTAAAAAGCTATGTAGATTTTTAAGGACTCAGTAAGGAAATGAATGTTATATTCTCTTCTTTTTTGAATTAATAGTATATGTGATTCCAATAGCTCTGGAAGTCAGTAATAAAACTAAAGATGAAAAAAACTGCCAAGTTTTAATCCTAATTTTGTATGTATTTGCTAATACATACTAGAATTTCTTTTATTAGCTAATAAAAATATTTTACTTCTATTTTAAGCACCTCCAAGGCAGAACCACTGGAAAGTGTTTTTAAACTGAAATATTTTCTATATAAAGAAAATCAAGCTTTTTTTATTTGTTAGATTTTTGGTTTTCCCTTCTCTTCAACTGCTTGATAGGAAAAAAACAGAAAATATTGTGGATATTTCATTATCATGATGTTGCTATATTTAAGAAATAACATTCTGAGAATTAAAAACATTTGTTCAGTTTTTTTTAATTAAAAGCAATAAACTAATAACCAGTCCTACTAAAATTCTCCTGATCTCTTCAGATTTTCGAATTAAGGAAAAAAACATAATTGCTTAACCATAAAATATTAACATTATTGTTCAAATCTAACTCTTTAGCTCTTTAAGTAGTAGCTTAACATCAGCTTTTATTAAAAAGAATAGCCTCTATCCCTTTATGAAAAGTATCCATCTGCTTCATAGTTTCATCTTCTTTCCCAGGATAGTTCATCAAAGATTTCCAAAAGAAGAATAATGTTTATAGCAAGTAAGAACAAATGCTTCCTGTGCCAACACTGTTCTTTTCATGAAGAAACAGAAAATATAGATTGCATAAATATTAATGTTCATGAGCATGGGATATACCAAGTTGTGTAATATATGCCCAACATAGTATGGTAAATGCTTGGTTATTTATAAAATTAAAATTTAAAAACAAACTCCTGAAATCATGCACAATTCGGAACAATCCTGTTGGAGAATTTAGCTTTAGCGTCTTTAGATTTTCAGGACCCTTGGCACGGGCCATTCATAAATTAGTTTGAACAGATTTATTGTGCTAATGATTACTTTTCAGAAGGATAACAGAATCACAACAGGAGATGGCAATGAAATGCTATCATTTGACTTTATTTATGTCCATAAGCAGTAGCAATTTAAATTTGCCAACAGTGGATGGCTATTAGCAGCCTTAGTTCAGTAACTAAAAAAATATTTCAAATTTAACCCTTAACAGAAAGAGTACAAATTAAATAGCCAGCCTCTGGGAAGCTGCCCTTTCCTATTTCCCATAGGAGACAGAAATGAGATTTTTTTTCTGTTTTATTTTGTTTAGGTTTCTAATACCGGATTCTAATACAGTGACTGTTTTCTGAAATACTTAAAAATGATGAACATGCTTCAGGTTTACATCTTTTTTTGACGGAGAGTGTAAGAAGACTCACTCCTTCCCAGATGTTTCCTTAGGTGTGTCTTTAGTAGAGCCATTAAGCTGTTGACTGATCTGGGGAGCAAGTCTTTCAAGGACTGGCTGAGGGAACTGTGTTTGTTTAACCTTGAGAAAAGGAAGCTCAGGGGAGACCTTATGACTCTCTACACCACATGAAAGGAGGTTGCAGTAAGGTGGGTGTCAGTCTGTTCTCCCAAGTAACAAGTGATAGGACAAGAGAAAATGGCCTCAAGTTGCACCAGGAGAGGTTTAGATTGCATATTAGGAAAAAATTCTTCACTGAAAGGTTTGCCAAGCATTGGAACAGGCTGTGTGGGGAAGTGGTGGAGTCACCATCCATGGAGGTATATAGAAGACATGTAAATGTGTCACTTAGGGACATGGTTTAGTGGTGGACTTGGTAGTGATAGATTAACAGTTGAGTCCTTGATCTTCAAGTTCTTTTCCAATCTAAATGATTCTATGATTCCTTTATTTGGAGTATGCAGATAAAGCAGATCTTTGCTATGTGCAGTGCAAAGTATATCAGCCTGTATTTGCCTTCTTTCACAATACTTCTGGAACAATAATTGCAGAAGCCATCTTTGCAGTTACCAATAACAGCCTCTCTGCTAATAACTCTTGATAGCCATTTTCTGTCAGCCTCACAAAACACACTACTTCACCCAGAATTAAGTGAAACAAGGATGCAGTTTCACAGGGTCTCATGGAAAAAAAAACCCCTCTACTTCTCAATTAGCACTTTTTTTTAGGCTCATTCATTTTCTCAATATAAGAAGGATAAATAGTAATGGTAACAAAAATGTGCCCTAAAATTTGATCTCAATGTAATAGTTACAAGAACAGTTCAGAAAACAATAACATGTGCCTCAGGTTGCAAACTGAGAGATCACATGAGGCCATATTTTATGAGGTGTTTTTCATGGCATTCTAATTGCTCAGGCTGTTTTTTTTTTCCTGAAACACACTGTATCTCACAACTTCCCCACCCTCATTCCTTCTTTTTTTTTTTTTTTTCTTTTTTAGAAGAGAGAAACAGGTGCAGGGAGGAAGTAGGAGAGAAATTATCTAAATTATCTACATCCTAACATGTGGCCAAGATGGACAACTACATTCAGGAGTTGAGGAGCACTCAAGATGATATTCAAGAGGTAGGAAAGTCATGTTTTCTTTAGTTTAAATTATAAAAAATTCTTATCTGCATTCCACAATCACTCTTTTCATTCTTCTCTCAGAATTGTGACTTGCCAATTCAGAAGGCAAAGTTATAAATCGGTGCTTACGAAGGAGAAAAGAATAGTAAAACACAACTGTCTTCTTATCTCATACAAAGGGATCACTCACCTGCAGTAGTATTGTAATAAGAAGGAATCTATTCCTATTAGTTTGGAAGCATGAGTTGATTGCATCGCTTTCTATGTTTTCATCCTGACAGCATTAATGAAATTATTTATCAGGCTATATAAAAGAAGTGGCAGGAGAAGAATATTTCACAGACAGAAATACAAATAAAAGCAGCGCACAGAGAGAGAGACAGAGTGAAAGCTGAGACTGGAAAAGAGCAGCGGTCACTTGGAGACTTGATTAATAGTGGAATTGATGAATTCAGGATGCTTGATAAGCACTGTAGGGTGCTTCAAATGACAAACATTACAGAAAGTGAGGAAGAATTCAAAAAGTGCCAAAGATGAATGGAAAACGGGGGCATGACGGGAGGGAAGCATATAAGAAATATCTAGAGTTCTTCATTAGTACAAGAAAAGCAAGGAGATGTGTAGAACAGCATACAATCAGGGGCAGGAAAAGAGCCATGAGCCTGCTGCCTAGGTTGTTTATGCCAGACTCCAGAAAACCCAGGGCTTCAGAAGCTGCTGCTAATGAGGCAAGAGCTCGGTTTATGCAGCTGTCATTATGGCAGGCAAGGGAGAGAGGCAGAAGCAGCAAGAGAAGCACAATGATGTTCCAGTATTCTTATTTTAGCTTACTATTTTAGTCAACCTTTCTCTTGTGAATAAGATGAAAAATAAGGTTTTATTTTCCCTTCCCTACATGCGTTAGGAAGTTTTGAGATCACTATGATGCTCTCATCAAAACATGGTGAAAAACCAATGCCAATTCCGGACTGGTAAAGTGATAAAATTATTCTTTACAAAAAAAAAAAAAAAAAAAAAAAAAGAAGCTAGAAAACAGTTGCTCAAATTGTCAGAAAAATCAGTATCACAGATTTCATAGATTTCTATGTTCAAACAGTAATCTCTGGAATCTCTGACTAAAACTGGGTTCCAGGTTGTTTTCAAGGATGATATCCACCATAAAAATATAACTCTGGAAAGCTCAGCTCAAAATATTACTGTGCTTATGATAAAATTTCATTAGTCATAACTATTTTATAACGTGTTATATTTCAAAGTTCAGGCTAAAAAGAAAAACAGTTTCTTTCCCTATTGCTCCACACATTTAGTTATCAACATTTTGTTAGATCGTTACCATAGCTTGTGTAAGTTTTAGGGTAAAACTTTGTAATTGCATAAAGATATATTAATACTAAAACAAGTTCATGTTGATAATACCACAGTTAGATAATTTGTTATTTTAGGTAAAATCATCTAGAATGAACCCGAGACTGGATAAGAGCAGAGTGGGATCAACAATTTCTGAGAGGTGTATTGTTGAATTAATACAGCCCCTGGGGATTCTCACTAACATGCTAGCCACATATTTCTTTATCTTAAGGAAGTTAATTTATTTAACATATGCTTAGCAACAGTATAGTATTTAGCAACATACAACCTATGAGAATAAAGAAATTAACTAAAAGTAGAGGAACTACACCAGTAAAGCTAAAAAATCATATTTGTGGCCACTAGAGATTTTTAAATTTTGTGCTTATTTTTTCAGAGGGAGATGAATGCTGAGAATGTATTCAAACATTATTTAGGAAGATAACACTTTATAAGTAGATGTTAACTTTAGCAAAACTGATGCCACCAGCGAGCTATAGGGAATGGTTTTTTTTTGGGGGGTTAGTATCTACAATACCTAATTCACCAGATTTATTCACTGGACTATATAAGGACCTTACTTATAATTGGAACAAGAATTGCAGGAAAAATATACTCAAACCTTTAGCTGCAGTGAATTGTATAAATACTTCAACTGGTATAATTGTTCACTCACACTCATTTGAAAAAAGTCTACATTAAAAGGCAAAAAATAGAAAAGATTTGCAGAAATAGAAAATTCAAAGAGTGAAATAAAAAAAAGCCTGCTTAGCAGAAAGTACATAATACATTTTTTTAAGGATATGAATATTTAGATATAATAAGAGTTATCAACGAGAATAAGATGTGTCATTACCACGAAAAAGAACAGATATTAAAGGCAGGAAAAACATTATATTTGAGAAAAAATACTTGTCAGTTTTAGATTTCAAATTATGTATGGAATTCCCAAGGGAAATGCTCAAACTGCGTCACTTGAGATATTTATAATGAAAATAGGTAGATATTAATATAATAGAGATACAGTGTAGGCAATAATCCTGTGTTTGTCCCCAGGGTTTGAAATACATGAACTGATAGATCTTCTTAATTTCTTAGTTCTTTGAGCTAAGGTGAATGGATAAGTAACACGTGAACCAAATTCAGATAACAGATATATCTGATTTGGGTGCAAAATAAATCCCTGGTTACAAAATACTTTTACTTACATACTCATCTACATTTGTGTATACATACATGTTTGATTACATGCACACACACACGCACACACACACACACACACACACTCACACACTCGCATCTACAACTTTTTTTTCCTTGAGTATCCAGTAGATCTGCAAACCAGTCATTCATGAACAGCAAACTGCTTTGTAGCCACAGGTAATAACATTCAGTTTATATAGAGAGATTAGAAAATGAGACAAAGGACATTGAAAGTTCTCAGTCATTTAGGATTAATTGATAAAAACTTTTAGAGGAAGGTAACACAGAAATTATTAGATGATCCAGGATAAGATCTCAAGGCTCAGTGTACACATGCAGGAGAGGATATTAAGCGCAATGTCCTATTTAGTTCACAATCACCTTGTTCCATTTAAAGAGAGGAAGATACACTTATATGCATGAATGTATTTGACCTAAGGCTTTAATTAGACTTCAAATGTGTTTTTAAATTATTTTATAAATTTAAGCATTCCTTATAAAGTCTATTCCCATATCCTAACTGGGCACATTTTTGGACATATAACTACAAAATTTACTGCAATTTACATACAAGGTAACAAGAATAGAAATAACTTGACATACAGAATAGAAATTAAAGCCACAACTGTTTAAAATACTAATATATATTTTTATTTAATATTTATATGAAAAAATATAAATTAATTTACATTTATATATTACTGTATTAGTGGCTAGTCTAACAGGACATTACTGAAGATCTTGAAGGCTGCTAAACATAATACCTAAGGGTTAGATTTCTTAATGCTAATTTCTTAATGTAGGGATATTGTGTATGGAGTACAGTGTTGTTTCTATGAAGTGGAAGTGATGTCAGAAAAAGATATGCAGGCCTATTTCTTGCATATGATTGATTTGAGCATGACATCACTGACAGCCAGCTTTCATGTTAGTTTTTCAGACCATTAAATAAGCAAATAGGCAATCTCCAGTGTTACTTTCTTAAACACAAATGTGATTTTTTTATCTTTTTTTTTTATTTACATATTTTACAAGACATATCATATATTTTTGCTGTCCACAGAGATTGGTCTACCCTGAAGTCACTTTCCAAAGTAAAGCCTGAAAACATATGGCTTGAATCTCGCTTTTCTGGCACAGCTGGCAAAACCAAGACACTAATATAAGGATCCAGTTTTGTTCCTTTTTATTTAGATTAATAGGTAACTGATTGCATATACAATAATCTCTTGGTTGTAACTTTTAGAAAAACACTGTCATCCTCTGCCTGCCACAACTGTAAACAAAAGAGAAAAGGTAAAGAGAAAAGGAAAAACTCAAGAAGCCTATGAAAAATAAGAAGAAAAGATGTGGGAATTATAAATACAGGGCAAGATCTTGATAGTGACCATCATTTGATTTTGAGGTACTCAGAAGTATATCTCAGCTCAGAGTTACTAAAGTAAAGGACTAAATGTAAGTTACATTTCAAATTGTTTCCTCAAAATGACTTGGAAAATTGTTGACTTTAGATCACAGCCATCACCATTTAAGGGCAGTTACGGAGAGATAAACACACTGCAAAACACGCTCTGCATCTGCTAGGTTCATCTAGGATGACAAGAAAGTCCTTTGAAAGTGAGACAGATTTCTTTGACTGAGTGGTGCCTAGAGATGAACTACTGCCATGAATTATGCAGTGCCCTATCTCATAAATTGTCCTTCTATGATTTAGAAAGACTAGAATAGTAAAACTCATTATATTGCTTTCGAAGGTCTATTCAGAGTAGTTTTCCAAACAGAGGTCTTAAATTTTTTTTTTTAACTTTTTTCAATCTTAGAATTGCATGTAAATGTTTACATTTAGACGTACAAGACAAAATCTGTGCAATTAAAGATGATGAAATACACATAATTCTGTCTTCAAATGGATTCATATCTATGTAAAATGATGAAGCTGCTACTCTTAAGATATTCTACTGATGTAAGGCCTGAAAGAGAATGTCCACATGACTGAAACTGTATTTATGTAACATAACCAGTATGGCATATGGCAGAGATTGCCTCATGTAAATAGATGAGACAATAAATTTTATATTTGGAAACAGAGCTGAAAAGCAGAACAAAGCGGGAAGCTATGCTGGTTTTTCACTGATGTCCAGGTCCTTTGAGGTACTAGGAAATGTGTGACTTATTGTAGGATTTGATTTTCTCTCATTATCTTATGATTTGTTTCATAAATTTCATAAGTATATTGGTTTTACCGAGTGCACAGATGAATGTATTTGGGAAAAGAAGAAAAAAAAAATCTGATTCTGAGAAGGAGATTAAACAAACCTTTTTCATACAACCTACAGAACCTGAAAACTCGCATATGATTGCTAGGACTGAGAAAAACAGACATATTGAACACATATCATAGAATCATGGAAGTCTGAATATAAATAAATCCTACATAAATATAATCCTGCATATAAATATCCTCTATAATTAAAAATAATAACAAGACTGTAGGAAAGAGATTGCATCTTGTTTAGGCAGTAAGATACTCATTAGCTATTAGAGAACATGATTAGTCTTATTGCCCAGGCAAAGCCCCTATCTGCCAGCTGTGAGCACCTAATGCCTCTACTATATAGTGGAAGAAATTAAATTTTGGACACATTCAGTTTGCGGCCCATAAGATTAGTAAGGAATTCAGTGTGAAACACTGATACTGCTAGGTTTTATCACTTTGAAATGAGTGAATACTAAAACGAATTTCAGTTCTTGCTTTAGTTTAATTATCCTCATAATATTTTGATGTGACCAAGAAACTTGCTTGGTATTCTGAGAACTACATGATTAGAGAGATTAATGAAAAGGAAAATCTTCTTGAGGAATACTTGATGGCTCTTAATTCAACTTGTTAATTAGGTTACTACTATTTGATTTGGGGGTACAATTTAATCTATTGCAGCTTTAGTTTCATGTGTTGCTGAAATACACTTCACATGCCAGAACACATTTCAATATTAAAAGTATGCATGGAAGGAATCCCATTCACTGCCTTCATGGTAGTGTGAATATGAAGAAATTAGAGGGCATGGTATTTACTAAGCTTATGTTCTTTTCTTAGTGTATCTACTTTTTAGGTCTATTCTTTGGGAAGCAGTATACCTAAAAGTCAGGAATTGCAGTGCCCTGAGCTCCCTTTCAGTTGTTTAAAATGAGAAAGCAGGAGAAGAGTGTAATACACTTGTCCACCTACCAAAGCATAGCACTTATCCTCATACTTCCATTCTTCTGTGTCTGATCAAAGATTACATTATTACAAATGCTGCAGAAATATATGATCTAATACATATATATGGTTTTAAGAGAGCTTTATTCTTTTATATCATGTATAACTTATGCATAATTCCTCTCTGATCAGGTCAATCTTGTTCCTCTTCTAAACACAAAGATTTGGAAATAAAAATCACAATTACAAGTGCTTCTTACTCTCCAAAACATAACTATTGTGGCTTTTGGTAATTGCTGATTATGTTATCAAATCACCTTCATGATATAGCAAGATGGCTCCCCATAATATATTCTCAATAACACAAACAGTGTTCGTCGCTTCTTCTAGGAACTATTTTCAAAGTTTAATATTAGTGGAAATTAGGCTGGACCCTACAGCCTGAGAGAGGTGAAGTGCCTCAGCTCCATGCATCCAATCAGTAGTAAAGCTGAGCATGTATTCTCAGTAGCCACATGCATGGAGCACAGCTATACATCATTACATACATACATGCATACATGTATGCCTATAAGTATATATACCTACTTGGCTATCCACATTGATCTCAGTAAGACAAGAGTACTCACAAAAACACAAACACCAAAAACCTCATCCTTCTCCTTTTTCTGTTTGAGCAGTATAGAGGTTCATTAGTTAGAATGTGTATGTATATCCATGGATATACACACAATGTGGACGCCTCCAGCACCTGAGCTCAGGCAGTCAGTCTGCCTGGACCCTTCTTGATGGTACCTGGGCATAACAGACCTGGAGCCACAGCCTGAATCCAGCTGCAGGTACAGACCATCTCTGTCACACACACAGTGCTGGCCAAAACTCTTCTGGCTCCACAGTGGCCAACCCTCTACTACAGGAAAGACATTGATAAGCTCAAGAAATTTCAGTAGAGGTCACTGAGATGGCAGAGATAGGAGTACATGCCCTGTGAGGAGAGGATGGGGGAGCTAGGCTCTGAGCCAGGAGCAGAGATGGCTTTGGGGGGACCTAACAGCAGCTCCCTGTGCCTATGGAGAGGCTACAGAGGAGACAGGCTCTTCACAGATGTGCAGAGCACAAGAGAGACAGCAGGCACAAGTTGAAACAAAAGAAGATAAGAATGGATATAAGGATTTCCCCCCTCCATTGAAACAGTTAGGCTAGAGAGGTGGCCTAGAGAGGTTGTGCAGTCTCCATCCTTGGAGGTTTTCAAACGCTGACTGGAAAAACCCTAAGCAACCTGATCTGATCACCTGTGTGATGATTCTGTGAGCAGAAAATTGGACTTGAGCCCCTCTGAGATCTCTTCCAAAAGAAACTATCCTGTGATCCCAAAAATTTCTCTTCAGTCAAACTCTTGATTATTTACTCTGTTTCATTGTCTCTCTTATGTCCATGTCCCTTGAATTTTATTTGGTGTAATTACAACACTAAAGAAAACACAGACTATTCCTTTCTATTAAAAAGTCAGGGATATACTTATAATTCCAGACATTTCAGTTGGATTCACTAATCAGGCTTGTAATATGCATCATTCTTTGCTCTGCCTTATATTGAAGAATGCAGGGCTTCCTTCATTCTTCTGTGAAGAGTCAGACTTATCTGTTTAACCTATTTAACAGAAATAGGACATAAATAAACATTATAAACATAACTTGCTTAACACTACCAGTGGAAGCAGAAATCTAATAAAATAGGAATGTGTATGCATTTTCTGAAGCATACTAACTCCCTAGTATTTGAAAGTTTCCCCAAATTAATTTTTTTTTGTTTATCCCTCTGATTAATAATTTTGACCTTAGTGCTAAAGGGGATAGGTTTCCAATCACTGAGACCTTGTCAAGGTTTAAGCCCAGCCGGCAACTAAATACCACAAGATTGATTGCAGAATAACAGTTTTGTAAAGGTGACTGAGTTATCAAGCAAACTGTCGAAAAGTCACAATGCTATCTCAATCTTTGATAATGTTTGCATATTATGGTATTACTTGGTCAGAACAAGAGAAGCAGAACCAAGCTCTGTACAGCACTGTACAAATGCCTTCCCAATAGACACAGATGTGTCAGTGGAAGAGATTACTTTCAGTCATTCATTATTTCCAGAACAGCAAGTGTCATTCATTTGCTTCAGGCAAAATTCAGCCCGGTTTCTCTAAACAGTACATAATGGTGGTTCCAGTTTGTCTGACTGTTCTTGCCTGAAGCATATTACAAGGTATACATATGAACTAAGCTCCTGATAAATGAGTGTTGGCAATAATTTCCAGCAGGGTATTGAGGGTGAGCAGTTATAATAGTGACTTACTGGCATGGTTTGGTCCAGAAGAAACCGTACTTGGCCTTAGTTAAGTTCTAAGCTAATAGGTTAATAATTTCTTTACCTGTAAATGTGAAAAGTTGTTTTGTGATTTGGGTTTATTTTTCCCCTCCATAATCTTCTCCCAGTTGTGTGGTAGAATTTGCTTGATCTTCTATTATTTTATTTATTGTTTTTAATTCTGTAGGAAAAGACTACCAGATTCATTTTGATTGTGAACCTTCTTTTGAAATTGTTCCACATTGTAAAAAGTAAAAAAGGAAGAAAAGAAATAAAAATCAGAGCAACAGAAAGCCCTCTTCCATCTGCCTGGTTCACCTCATTTAACTCTTAAACCTCAAGTGTGTTACTATCAAGAAAAGTATTTTTTAAAGTTGTAAATTGACTTCTTGGCTAAATTCCCATGCTGATATCACTATGTGAAAATTAATTCGTCTATGCCATCTTGGATTCTTCTATAATTTACTTCATAAGATTAGATATTTCTTCTAAACTGTCTAATCCTGATATTGTTTTAATGATTCTTTGCTTATCATGGTAACATGGGCAAACTTTGCCAAATGGCTTGTTATCTCTCATGAAAAAAAAATTTATAGTTGATTTTTTTTTTTCCTTTTTAAGGAAATCTACTCAAAAAAATCCTTGGAGAAGGAATTCAGAACATATATTGAAGCCTGTGGGTTTGTCTGTTGTTTTGTGAAATACTCAATACCAGTTCATAACTGAAAGAAGTGTAGTCATTCTTCAAGACTAGAAATTCTTCAAGTGGTGTGAAAGGAAGTGAGATGCTGGGGGATGATATAAAACATCCCAAAGATTGGTTCAGTACAGATTAAAATCCAAGAAGGGTAAATGAACCTCTAAGTGCAGTGCTATGTCTGTCTGTAACTCCTGAGCTCACTTGGACATGTAAACCACAGGTCTGGTCCAAGTGTGGGTTAAAACACACTAGTCTTGGGAGCTGGAAGAGCACTCTTTGCTCAACAGCAGTATTATGTAGGAGCATAACAAATCTTCCTGCTAGGTGTTCCAGCAGGAATATTTGCATGCATAGCCAGATCCTCAGGAAAAATGTTGTACAACTTGAGACTACCAGATGGACCCTTCTGATTTGGTTTTAGCTATTTTGATTAAAAATATGACTATTTCCAAGTTCCTGTTGAGTTTTGCAATGCTTTAGGCAGGTAAAGAAAAATAAAAATAATGAGAAGCTGGAGAAGTAAAGCATCTATTTTCAACATAGTGATTTTTCTTTTGAAATAGATTTCTGAGAACATGGTCCTCAATTAGAAACAAAAAAAACAAATTACAATATACTGTGTCTTAATCAACATTTTGTGTAAACCAGAAAAACTATCTCTTTTTCTTGTTGCCGTTACAAGAAAAAACTAAGTTGGGCTTGTCTCAAATATTTCCTTTTCAGTATTTTGGTTACCCAGGAAATTGATAAAATAAGTAACTGCACAGCTGTAATGTGGGTTCTTTGTCTTGTGGCTTACCTTACCTCCTGGAGTTTCTTCTGCTTCATATGGTAAAACACAGGGTAGAGCACATAGTAAAGATACAGTCTGTGTTTCTATCTCCCATTTTTTTGGGACTGAGTTCATCATGAGATGAAAATTGTACCTAGGAAAAGTGACCCAAAGAAAAGTGAACTTGAACCAGACACCTAATATTATCTAAAATTGAAATGTAAGCATGTTTCTAAAAGGCCTTGCCAGTTGAGATAAAACATATAGCTTTGATTCACAAGAAGATAAGACAGCAATGAAGGGAGCTACAGAGCAGTGGAATGATATGATCTGAGCACTGACAGAGGAAAATTATTTTAGTGACAGTTGGTGGATGAAGTTGAGGGATGAAATAACAGAAACAAAAGGTTATAAAGTAAGTGGCTACAGTAGTCAAGGTAACAAAATTTGACATACCCAGAAATTTACTTGTCATATTGAAGCATTATATTTACCCAGAAGAGAAAAAGGAGAAAAAAAAAAAAAAAAAAGGACGAAGCAAAAAAGTTATGTGTGGGCAAAGAAAAATCATAACCCAATCACTCATGGGAAACTTCAGCCTGCATGTGTCTGTTTAATTACCACTAAAAGCTTTAGAGCTGGCACAATCCTGGTCAGCCTTATAAAAAGCTTTTTATTCAGTGCTTGGCATGCTATTTCTAAAAGCCTGAATGCCAGGAGGATTAATGATTCTTGAAAGAACTGGTTTGGATCTCATTTGATAGACAGAAAATCTATTCTGACTAGGAACTTGCGTCCAGATAATCTCCTGCCACAGCTATTAGAGGATTGCCTCAAATTCTCCCCTAGAAATACTCCTGTGTTATTCCTCAGTATTCTTCAGGCAGCTAACAAGAACAACAGGCAGAATAATATGCATGATTGGTGAATTCTTTTTCATTCCTTTTCTTAAAAATAAAGAACAATTCCCTCTCTTCCATAAGAAAACAGTAAACCAAATACTAAAATTAATTCAGCAAGATGAGACAATGTGCTTCCCATAAGAGCAAATGTACAGTGGATGCCTCCCTAATTAGGAGCATTTGATAACTGTAGCATACAAATTTTCATTATTCTCCAAAGCATGAGCTTTGAGCCAAGGCTCTCTTAGAAACATATATAAAACTGGGGAGTTGATTGAGGCCAGAAAATGTTTGATTTACTGGGGGCTGGGTGTTAATGTTTATAGTTGTCCTGATATCACTGAGTGTCTAAGAAAGACCTCCCAAGGGTTTAGGTTTCAAGCCCTTCCAATAGTTTTCTAAAAAGTCATTTCAGAACAGTTTTAGTCAAGAAAAGAAAAAAAAAAAAAAAACACCAGAAACAAAGAAAAAAAAATAAAGCATGTGTAACTGGTATTACAATCATTGTTCCTGCAGTACTGACCAGCAAAAGACTTACACAGGCTGGTATAAAGGAATATCAAAAAACCCTTCAGTAAAGGAATCTCAAAAAAACCTTCAGTAAGACACCAGCTCTTAAATGCTTTTATGGAATCAGGTCTACATTCAATAAGTTTGACTTTTTAAGAAATGTTTTACTTTTCCTTCAATATCCACCAACAGTGACAACTGAGATTTAATTTTCTTTTCAGAGAGGAGACAATATTCTACTACCACAGCTTATAAAAAGCTTTTCTCTATCTATTAGGTTGTTTCAGGGAAGTAGTGTTTCTTTCTCCACTCACCCATGTTGGTCCAATGATTAATGCAATTCTCAACATCCTCGTATACACACCTACCATATTTATATCGAAAGAGAGTTCTTGGACCACTGGGCGCTTGCGCCATCTGAAAGTGCTTTCTGTGTTATAGAAGATATGCACCTTCATGTCTGATGTTTCCCATCAGCCCTAAACTCTTTACAACTTCGCAACTCCTTCCCTTCTACTTCTTTTACCTATCGTACCTTTATTGTTATTATATTCTATATTACTGCTAATATTGTATTTAATAATGCATTCCTAGCATTTCTTTATAGTAAGTCTGCTCTGCCACATATAGGAAATCCAGCAAGGTACAACATAGGTCCAAGAAAAAGCCACTACTGCACTTAGCACCAAATGTTTGATAAAAAATCTTTTTTTGCATTAAATATTTGAAAGGACAAGGTGAGACTTAATAAGGAGGTCACCGAAGGACAATTTAGTTTGTGAAATACTTTCCTTCAGAAACCTTTGAGCTGCATACATAGCAGATGTGGTTGGTCCACTTGAACAAACTAAATCTAGTCTGATCTACGTGCCTTTAACTGTTTATAATGGGGCCTTTCTACCAACTGCAGGATCTGTTGCTCCGTTCCTGCTACACTATTTGTTAATCCAGACATATTCTGTATTGCGGAACTATGACTAAGGAGTAATTACACTTGGAAAGATGCAAGCTATTATTGTTTCAATTTAATATTTATTTTTTCATTTTCCTGTAAAGACATGTATGCAGAATGATCAGTTTTACATTCTGTTGTAACTCTAAACCAAGCAGATCAAATTTGAACTGTAAATGTGATAGCAAATCTCTCTGAAAAGGAATTGTTCATACCAGTACATAGATTTTGTTTTGACATTGTACTTCCCACTATTCACACTAGATATTTCAGCATCCTCTTCATTTTTAACATACTTTTCCTCCTTTCTTCCTGTTTCTTGCTTTTTCAGATGCTTCACTCCTTTTCTCATTACTAAAGGTAGTACCATTCATACTGTTGTAGGAAAATTATTTCTTTAGAATAACAGTAGAAATAACGAAAACATACATCGCAAGGAATTTTGCATTAAGTATGGAAACACATTCCCTGCCTGGGAACTGCAATTGTAACCAACAAATTCAGTATTCGATAGAGAAATTTAATGCAACAAAAGTCATTAAAAAATGTTTAGTGAATGCAGTAAGCTTGAAAAAAAGACATGCTCAGACAAAATGCCTTCCAGTAAAATAATAGAATAAGAAACTATGTGCTTTTTCTGCATTACTGCTTTTATCTTACAGAATTCTGTGGGTTAGAATCCTTTGTGACACTACAGAAAATGTAAAAGCATTAATAAAATTCTTGTAATTTTACCACTACTTCATTAAAAAATACCAAATATACTGAGAATACTTTTCACATGAACATATACGAGTCATTACGTTATACCGTAAGATGCAGAGATGTATCAGTGTCAATAAAACCAGTTTTAACCAACATGTCCAGCAAAACATCTCAAAATTATTTCAGTACAAAAGGAATAGTCATTAGAGACTTACCCTCATCCAACCTGATATATAGAGTTCTAAAGCAGAGGACAGGAAGATGTGCACTGAAAATTGAGCAGAACAAAATAGAAATCCTACAGACCTGTGCCACAGATGAAGGCACTTGTAAGGGTTTCACAGGTAATCCTATGAAGGAAAATACAAATGTCCAGCCATATCATAGATTTTTTAAGATCGCAATTCTATTCTGATGTACAGTGGGTGTTACCTTAAAAAAACTTGTACCCACTCTAATAGGTTTCATACACTTTCTGTGAATCAGTATGTGATTTCTAGGTATGGAGGGTTTTATTTAAATTTCCTCAGGAAACAGTATCTAGTGATTACAACAAGGACAGTCACAGTTGTTCCTGACAGATAATGTATTCGGGTATCATTTCAGAGGACTATGTTGAAATTCTTTATTTCAGGGAAGGCAAAAAGTAATTTAGATGGTCAAATAACAGGATATTTAAAGAAACTGAATAGCTCAAAAGAAGAAAAAAAAGTCATTAATATCTCTTACTACCTAATGGCAGCTGAGCTACTAATATTCTTAATTTGGAATTAAAGGTGGATTTTATAACTTTTCCTCAAAGTTTAGCATTAATTTATTACTCATCAAGCACTCCTGAAAGACCACAAAGTCAGCTCACAAAGGTGATCCAATTTCCTGAGGTGCTGGGCCAGCCTGTTATGCAGTGTCATCAGCATATAGATGATGTCTGGTATCCAGACTGGCATTGCTTCTGCTGCTATCACTGCTGTAAAAGTATGCGTATGGAGGAGGATGGAGAAAGACAACCGGTTCAAACCAAACCCCAATTAAGCTGGGTTTAGACAACTTCTGATTTTTCATTCTCATGGAAGTTGAAGTTAATTTGATGTAGTAACTGACAATCTACTTGGCAGTTCTTCCAATACGAATATCTATTAATAGTTGGTGTAGAACAATTTTTCCAAAATGCCTTTTTGGAAAAACCTAGAAGGATCATTCCAGTAGCCATGCAAAACTAGATGGGTTCTGAAAAACCTGAATGAGGTCCAATCAACTCTTTTATAAACACCTGAGTCTTGACTTTTACTCATTCATCTAGCCCATTTTTAGCTTGAAAAATCCTAGGGCTCTGTGAGCTCAAGTAAGTTAAAGACTCCCCAGCAGTGAACAGAATAGCTAGTGTAACTCAAGTGCGGAACTGTTGGAGGAAGATGCTGAGAGATTGAGGGCTGTATAGCAGCTGGCTCTTAAAGATATGCATCTGAAGAGAAAGAAAATAAAATATACCAGATGGCAGTGGAGGCTCCACAGCAAGAGACTGAAAATGAATTTTGATGAGATAAGGGCTTCTCATTGCTCAGTTCTCCCTGTGACTGAAATGTTAACCATGTTTGTTTTCAGACAAATTCAAGATACATAACTCAGCTTTTATGCAATCCATAACTCCTTATAGGAAACATTAGTTACTGCAGACCTACATTTATTTCCACTATAGCTAATACATACTAGGTACAAAGCTCTGCAAAGTAAGTTCTATGACTCTACTTAAATTGTAAATGCAAGTATATCTGCATTTCCTTCATCTTTTCCTTGGTAATAGCTCTCCAAAACAGTACTAGGAATCTGAACTCAGTTTCCTTAAATCTCATCTTCTGCAAGATATGTTGTAGAGCTGTATTGGATCACAAAGCACATGACAACCCTCTACAAGTCACACCTCTAAAAACCAAGACACATAAGGAAGGAAGTAGCTTTGAGTTTTGAGTTCAACAAAAAGATCTTTACAAACATGGATATAAGCATAAAACAAGTTGACAAAAAAACAACTGACAGAAGCACAGGGGAAGAATCCTTGAGCTGATACCTACTTTATAGATAAGTATATCTACGGTGATACAGCAATTTTGCTATTTGGATTTAGGCTATATGCTGTAAAAACTAATATCTGGGAGGTGGATTTCTATAAAGAAATCACAGAGTTACTGGGGTTTTGCACTGCAGGAGTAAACCATTTTTATAGCAGCTGAATATATAAGGATGAAATCCTTCCTCATTCCAACCACTAGCAAAGCTCCTATTTCACTTCGAAGAAGTTACACTTTAACTTGGATGTAAACCACTCCCTTAATTATCCATGATTTTACTTGGTAATCCAGCCCCATGTTTCTAACATGTCTTCAATTGACACCTTTTCAGTTCTGTAAAAACAGTCAGTTGTATAATCAGCAGTTTTTTTCTTTATTTTTGCAATGAAAGCAGACTTTCTAAAAGTAAGTGTTCTGTTTTTCAGCCAGTAACAAACACAGAGACTACATTTTACTGATAGCAATTAACTTTTTAAATTAAAAAAAATAAAGCAACTTAGAAGTAATCAAACTTTGTTTTTTCTTTCCTCTTAACTCTTATGTGCACTTATCACTAAAATGTCAAAAAATATCCTTGCAAGATACAACCATAACTCTTAAAATAATGGGATTAATTCAGTGCTTTTCTGGTTTATAAGATATCATTTAAATCCATGATAAATGCTTTTTGGGTCAAAATATTTTAACTCCTGACAGCATTTCTAGTTGTTATTATTATTGTCCTAATTCTTTCTTAAAGAGAGCCTGGCTCAGTAAAGATATTGTAAAACAGCCAGATCCATATGGTTGGAGCTTTTGAAGACAGTTTATAAAGAAAAATCCACTCAGCAATGCAAGATGCTTTATAGGTTTCAGAAATGTTTTAATTCTAAGAAATGTTATATAACTCAAAGATAATTCCAAATGTGGCAGCCAAGCAAAGGAATTAAGGCTTAGATCTGCATAGTTTGTTGGTTTACTTCAACTTTTGAAATATCAATTGCCAGTCCTAATCTTATTAACCCTTTAGGAGTGCAAAATGTGTAGTGTTTGAAATTTTTGCTTTGTGATTTTAATCCTTCCCTCCTCATTATAGCCCAAACCAAACTAAATATTTTTCTAATCAGACAAATGAACCAAAATAAATTCTTAGAAACTTCACAAACATCAATGAGAAAGACTTAATTTGATTCATGAGACACCCCAAAACCATCCCTGGAGTTAGGATGCTCCTTCTAAAAATACACCACTGTGAGGTTGGACTGCATTCATGTGTGAGTGCAGAACTGGTGCTGCTGACAGAGACCATGGGACCTTATCTGCAGGTCACTGGATGCTTGGGAGAGGTGGGATGCACTTCTCTAAGCAGGGCAAAGCTATTTTTGCCAACTGAATGTCTGACCTCATTAGGACGGCTTTGAACTAAGAATAATGGGGGAAGGGAGAGCTTAACCAGCAGTCCTGTGAGAGAGTGACAGACAATATCGTTGAATTGTGGAACAATCCAGCTGAAAGGGACCTCTAAATGTCATCTGGTCTAACTGTTCATGGAAAAGGGAACCCAGGCAAGATTATTTAGCACCCTGTCCAGCTGCATCTTGAAAATCTCAAGACTTTGCCACACTGAACAGATCCTTTTACGCTTTTAGGCAGCAGGGTCTTCTTATCTCAACACGTGGGCGTTACAGTCTTGAGATTCTTCTCCCTGTTCCCCAACACCA
>JANRGW010043911.1:0-10522 GCA_024733675.1 Psilopsiagon aymara | reverse complement strand
GGGGGGGCTGCGTGCACGGTGCTCGGACACAGACACCTCCCTGGCTGAGAGCAGCACATCCGAGCAGCACATCCGAGCTGCACCTCACGTTCCACTTGCACAAAGGCGTTTTATTAAATGACAGTTTGAAACTTGATGGTATGAATTTTCCATTGGTTGCACATGTAATTGTGAATAAGCCCCGGGCACCTTGCTCCCCTGCCTGGCGCTGAGTTCACCTCAACAGTCCACATACTGCAAACATAAAAGCTCATGGAGTCACAGGCTTGTCACCTGTGTGTCACCCCTTTAGTGCTGCGCTGAGTGCTCACCCCTTGCATGCAAAGGGGACACCACTTCTGCTCTGCAGCGGATGGTGCTCTCAAGGGTTTCCATTCAGGGTTCTTGGTCATCTGTGCACTGAAGCCCTGTTAGAGGAGAGCTCATGATTAGTGCCAGGCTTGTCACAGCCACTGTCAGCACGTGTGGGTCTTTAGGAGCTGGTGTCCCACCACAGCAACCTGCTGGCAGCCATCCAGGGATAGCTGGGCTTCTAAAGGAGCAGGGTCATTCTCTTGCTTGGAATGAAGAAGTGCCTCTGGCCGGGACCTTCTCTGTGGTAGAGGTTGGACTTGATGAGCTTAAAGGTCTTTTTCAACCCAATTGATTCTGTGACTCTGTGAGAGGGTGCCCCTGGATGGGCAGGTCCCTGCTCCCAGGTCCCCATTCCCTGAATGGTCAGGGTGGTGGCAAGAGCCCGCAGGGAAGGTGGGAGCTGTCTAGTGGCCAGGATGGGCATGGTGGTGCTTCCATTCAAAGGGAGGTGGGATATGTTGCCTAGGGGACTGTGGATAGCAGCCAGTGTGTGAGACAGGCTTCTGGAGCAGGCAGAGGATGCATCATTGCCCTGTAGGTCTTTGGGGTGCAGGGATGTATGGACTCAGCCACACGCTCCAGGAATGGCCACAGGAGCTGTGCAATGTCCTTGCCCCAAGCATCAGTGTCCCTGCTCCTGCTGCACCATGGCTGAGCCTCTCTGCTGAGCACAGAGATTGTTGCTTTTATAGGCACTACAGCAGTCATCACTCTATTCGAATGGAGGCTTCTTATGGTTTAATATCATTAAATACAGATGCAACTTGTGTTCTCTAAAGCCATAATACCCCTTCCGGTTACTGCCTTACAATTAACTGGGCTATAAAGCTTTCAAGCATATTGCAGACACTAATTCAACTGGATGGTGAAGAAACATGGTTTTATTGGGCAATTA
This sequence comes from Psilopsiagon aymara, assembly GCA_024733675.1. NCBI lineage: Eukaryota > Metazoa > Chordata > Aves > Psittaciformes > Psittacidae > Psilopsiagon > Psilopsiagon aymara. The sequence continues at coordinate 9,273 of JANRGW010043911.1, read as the reverse complement.
CAGCGCTTGGAACATGTTCCACACCATGAGATATCTTCCCAATGGAAACAGGGGCTATCAGGCCATGCCACCAAGAAAGGGTCAAAGGTGCTCTTGAGAAGCCATGTCTCCAGGTTGCAGGGATGGTTTTATTTACATCTTAATAAAAGCTACCCAGGAGGGATGTCAGAGCTGGAGCAAGCAGAGAGCACAGCTAGCTGTGCACACCAGAGCTGTGCTGGGTCCTCATCTCCTGTATTAACTGCAGGTTGCTCCCGTAGCCTTTGCTACTGACATGGGAGGCACATGACACGACATGACATGACACAACACAACACACACAAGACATGTAGGCATATCTGGGCATGCATTTGTCCCATCCCCGGCAGTGCTCAAGGCCAGGCTGGACAGGACTTGGAGCAAGCTGCTCTAGTGGAAGGTGTCCCTGCCCATGGCAGGGAGTTGGAACTGGATGACCTTAAGCTCCCTTCCACCCCAAACCATTCTGTGATTCTATGATCCTATGAATGTCCAGTCCCTGATAGGGGCGGGGTGACAGCATGGCCCAGACGGTAGTTGGGGGCTGCAGGGGCAATGCTTCCCTATCCTTGTTTCAAGAGTGCTTCATGCCACAAGACAGCTTGGGTAAGTAATGGGATGGAGCCTGTTCAGAGACTCCTTGATAAAGCCGTGCCAAAAGGTAGCAAAGGAGTCAGGTGTGGTGCCCTGGTCTTCATCCCCCCAGGTGCCATTCTCACTGCAGTGCTTTGCTGGCCTCTTCTGTGGATGGCTCCAGGGCAGGGGTGGGAGAAGTGCTGCCTTGTCACATGCAATACCTCTGTGGTGCAGGGAATGCCCTCAGCCAGGCGTCCCTCACACATAAGTTGCGATCCCACCAGTCTTCAGAGTGGAAGACCCGGTGCCACAAGCTGTGGAGGCTCAGCAGGCCTGGGAGGTCACATATTCAACTCTGAGGAAGGAAAAAGCAACCTGGCTGAGGCTTTATCCTCAAGAGCTTGTCCCGGTTGCCCCTGGAGGTCAGCCACAGCAACCATCAATGTATGCACGGCCAGGAGCAGCAGGCAGTGGTTGTGGGGTTGTGGACAACCGCTGGTGCTGGCGTGGCCCTGCCGCAGTTTCTGTGAGCAGAAAGGTGTGAGGTGGGCATCTGTTCTGGGGCTGTCTTTGGAGTTAATAACCACAGTTGAGAAAGAAGCTGGAGTCAAATGCTCCTTCTTGGCCCCACTGATTTACACAGCACAAACTGGGAGTAAGAGCAGTATATATTCATATTTCTCTTTATTTTTTCTCCCCATTTTCAAAATGGAGAAAATTTGTTAAGTCCTGAAGAAAAAATGGTTTTATTTCTGCTATAACAGCAGAACTTTGTGTCCCTGTTTATGCTCCATATGACTGCTGCTCTCATGGTAACTTCAAGAAATAGTTACTCATTTGGATGTTTCTCTCTGGAGAGGAAGGTCATATCCTTCAGGAATGGGAAAACTAATTGGAGAAGTAATTCAGCAGTTGCCTGATAGGTCAGATATAGGAAGTAAATATGCAGGTTAGTGCATTATTGTGATGATGGGTTTGCTCCTCCAGTGAGTCCTGAAGAAGGGCTGTCCTGTTAAACAAGGATTAATTTTACCACCCACTGGAGGAACAGAGGGCATGTGCTCGCAGCAGCCTGCACCCAGCCTGGGAGCCACTCGTCCATGGCTCTAAAGCAACTTCACCTCCTGTCCATGAAGGACACGAGTGTGTGGGATTCAGATGGGGTTGTCAAACCCATCACCACGAGTGATACAGGTGAATGGACATTCCTCTTCCTCAGACTTTGCAAAAGGTGCAGTTGTGAATGATACACAGAGATGGAAAACCAAAGCCCCTCTCCACCAGCAACGAGACTACTCCAGATGTCTTATGGCATCTGCTGGGCTTGGACACTTCCCAGGTAAGGCACCACTGAGCATTGAATTGTCAACAGGAACCTCCAGAACCATGTGAGAGATGAGCAGAAGAAAGGGGGGCAGTGCAGGGAGGACAGAAGTGGGACTGACATTTGAAGGTCATGATGGAGTCGGGCTGGAGGTAAGGAAGGAGTGGGAGGAATGGATATGGGAGGTGGAAGAGACCTGAAATCTTCCATAACTGTGACCGTGGGAGGCATAAGTGCAGGCAGATGGATGAAATGGGCATGAATGGATGAAGTGTTCCAGACTGCCACACAAAGGGGTCACCCCTGGCTGGGGACTTCTGCATGGTCATGGCCCAGCCTGGCTGGGAAACCTGCCTGGGAGCTGGGGCTGAGCAGACAGGTCAGCTGCTCCTCAGGAGTTCCAATGGACTCAGGAACTCCTCACACTGAACGTCAGAAGGAACAAATATAACCTTGGGCACAGACCAGCTCGGGGAGTTAGACCTCAGCAGCAGCCATCTGGCCAGCACTGCTGGGGACTTAATGCTAGCAGGGAAAATGAGATCAGTCAGGACCAAGAACAAGCATTTTTGTGCAGGATTAACTAGAGAAACAAATCTTTACGCCAAAGACAGCCCAGGCAGAGCCTCAAAGTACCTTCTTCTAAAGTGTTTTTACCAAAAAGCCTCCCTGGTGTCTGTGGATAAGATGGGAATGGAGCAGGAGAGAGACCCGTCTCCATCCCCTCTTTTGAGCCCTTTGCACTGCGGTCAGCCCTGACAGTGTGGTTTGTGCTGGCTGTAAGTGCTCTCCAGCACCTACACGCTCTGTGTGAGAGGCCTTTGAGCTTCTCTCTCCTGCAGATGCCAACTCTGCTCCTCAGGAGCCTGAAAGGCATTTCAGTGTCCTGTGCTGCAGCCTGTGGTGCATTGGATTTGGCTCCCCTCTTTCTTTCTGAAAGGTAGCGCCAGTTGGTGGCAAGTCTCCTTGCCGCAGGGCTGGGGGGTGGGAACCTCCATTAACCTGCCCATTGCCTGTGAGAGGAGGCACTGACCCTGCTATTTGTCATTTGAGTTATCGACTTGTCTGTCACAGCCCGGGAGCTGTGGTGCTCGGGATGCAGTGCTTGGGGGATGCTGGTAACAATTATGTGCTCCTCCTGCTTCTCCTGGCCAGGGTGAAGCAAACCTGGGAGGCTCAGTGTCTGCAGATGGGATGTGAGCAGACCCAGGGGCTGTCACCCACATCACCCGGAACAGCAGGGTGACAGTGCTGTCCTCCACATGCTGGTTAGGAAGGCAACCTTGCAGTGACTAATCAATAAGGGGTGCCTGTTGGTAGCTTTCTGCAGAGCAGTGATGTCTGGAAGCACTTTTGCATCCCCATGGCATTTTCTGAGCAATGAAGGGAGCAGTGAGGACCATTGGGATAGATGTTGCACTAGACAGTCAGTGTGCCGACTGCAGGTTACTGCATGTGTCAGAGCAGGGACCTGCCAGCCTCAGCAGCCCCAGGAGTGGTGGGGCACCACCAGACGCTGCAGTAGAAGAGGTGCAGCACCAGGGATTGCATGTGTGGGATAATTCTGGATTCTGAGAGCAAGAGCCTGGCTTCCTCCCAGGGTACCAGTGAGGAGTCTCTGCCAGAATCACTGCTGTGCACAGCAGCACATGAATGCAGCACTCACAGTGACCCATGGGCAATCTGCAGTGGGTCAGACCTATAGGTCTCCTTGGAGAAGCACTGGGCTGTAACAATCCACTTATGGAAAGGGCCAAGTTCTCTGGGTGTTCCCAGCACCTCCCCAGCCCTGCCAAGAGCTGGATGTGATTTATCAATCTCTCCATCCTTTGCGTCAACGGCAAATTTTTTATGAATGAGTTTTTAATATGTATGTTCAAATCATTGATGAGGATATTGACTACTCTAAGCCTCCTGCTACAAAACATTGTAAGAAAAACAGATTTGATGACATCTTCTCATCATGACTCTGTGGGAGCTCTTACCTGAGTCTCAGCCTGTCTCATGTGTTTTGCCCTGATGGGTCGAGTGCTAATTTTTAATCAAACATGAGGCACTAACTCAGGCACGTTCCCCAAGCTGAAGTATATCATAGAATCATTATCACATCTATTCAGTTACTTCTATCAACTGCATGTGTAATCTCCTCTGTGAATGCAATGAAGGCTGACAAGAACTCTTTTCCATAAAACCATATTGATTTGCATTAATTCTCCAGCTTCCTTTCAACTGATTCCTGCATCACTTCCCCTTGGCTTTGCCTGCCCATCTCTAGTGCTCAGTGGCAAGCTCAGGGAGCCTCAGATCTCTCTTGGGATGGCAGCCTCCCTACTAACTCAAGACTTAAGGGGGATGCTCCTGAGAAGCTTTCTCCAGACCTGCCTATTGTGCCATGCGGTGCAGTTTAACACCATCCTGGATCTTTAAACTACTGCTTAGTTTTTCAGCATCCTCTTGTAATGCTGACACAAAGGCAGCCCACAAACATTTGCTGTGTTTATGCCCTGTCAAAAGTTTGATCATCTCTGTAAAGAAAACCTCTGCACAGCTTCTTTCTGTCCACAGAGCGTTTCAATTGTGTTCTCACCGCCATTCAGTCACTGAGCCATTCATTTCTAATGGATGAGTGTAGTGTCTTGTGTCAATTTTCTCTACTTCATAACTTCTAATTCAAAATCAATGGCTCTCTATTTCCCCCCTACACTGCTTTTTGTTATACAGTGCTTTTTGTGTTATTTATTTCTAGTAGCTGCCTCCACTTCACCACTGAAAGATGATGGCATCTGGCCAAACACGGCCTCTTACTTGATTATGCACTTATGACCCTCTAATCAAAAATCCCTGTTTTCATTCCCATTTTTCTCTCAGGGGTTTGTGGTTCCCACTCAGTTCTGTTTGCAGTTCACTTCCCTGCCGAGATGCTCTCCTTTGGTAACACCAGGGGAGACACTCCTGGTTGTGGGTCCTTCTGTCTGCTGTAGAGCTAGGGAGGAGCATGGCTCTATCTTCTTCTCCAGAGTCTCTTCTAGCTCCATTCCCAGTAATTGTACAAACATGATAATTATATGAGTCCTTGAGCCACTTTCACCCTGGCAATGACTTTTCCTACCACCTTCCTGCTGGTACCTCTCAGCCAAATTAACTGCTCTAGAAGCATATTTCCAATCACAGTAGGTCCCAGGGCCAATCTGTTCCTGCCTTGTGTGTGGTTTTGCCATTAATATAAGCTGTTTGTTTTTCACAGGACTGACTATATCAGAGTGCACAGATAAAAGCCCCCCAGGTCTGATATGGAAGGACTGGCCCTCTCCAAAAGGCAGAGACACCCCCACACCATTCTGGTGCTGGGGAGAGTTGCTGCGTATCTCCAGCAAACTGGAGCACTTCTTGGGCCCCTGCTCTTTGGAAGCCTGCAAGCCTACAAAGAGAACAGGACCAGTTGAAATTAATAATTCATGAGTGACATTAACAGTTTCCACCATTCAAGGAAGCAAAGAAAATTGTTTCATAAACATCTTTCTTTGCAATTTCCTACCGGTTGCTTGAAATTTGATTTTCCACCCAGTTTGTTTCATCAGACCTCTCCAGAGTGGTTTGAAAAGTGTCGTAGGCAATTACCCAGCTGCAGCAGGGAAGAAATGGCAGTGGGGCAGCTCCATCTCACCAGCCCCAGAAGAGCCAGAAGGAGGAGTGAGGGGGTTGCCAGCAGAGAAACAGGTACCAGGAATCACTGGTGAGAAGCTGGGCCAGCACAGCCTCAGCTGCACGGCACTGCTCACTGCCGTGGTGTGGCAAGGACAACACTGTTCTTCCTCTTCATGGAGCTGGTGGAAGCAGCAGGTTCAGGGCTGTAGGTAGGCAGCGGGAGGCCATCTGATTGTATAGGAACCTGGCACATCACCTTCCCTCTGCGTTGCCAGTGGGTCAGCAAGCTGGGGATATTTACATATCAAAGATAGGGAGTCTTTTGCAAATTGAGTCTCTGGAGGGCAAAGACTAGACAAAGAGCTTGGGGGAAAGGCAGCTGGAGTCCTTTGGCTGGATCTCCATGTCTGCAATGAACATTGCTGCTGGTTTAAATACCACAGACTGAGAGCAGGAAAATGGTCATCTGAAAACAAGAGATTCAAGGGGCAGGAACACAAGCGATGAATAAACTTCCACAGCTTGCAGTAAATCACTGCTCTGAACATCCCTGGACATGGAGGCCCCTATGCCAGAGGTCTGGGGAAGGTGGGGAGGGCAAGCTGCTCACCCCAAAGGCCACAACAAGATTTTCCTATCATTCTGATACTAAGGAAGACAAGTGTTGAACAGGCAGCAGCCCTCATTGGACATAACTTAAGCCTGGAAGTGTTTACGGTGTCAGCTCTTTGAACATAATAGGGAATTACATGAATAGGCTGGTTGAGTTTTAGAACTAATAGCTCTGTTAAAAGCAGTTAGGATCAGGCCCTGCTCTGCAGTGCCTCAGCTGTCTCGTGGCCACCACAGACATGGGTTTGCTGCCCTATGACCCCAGCCAAGTAACACGATTATTCCTCTTCTGAAACAAATGCCACTAAATGAATACAGAAATTAAAGACAATTCACAGCCCCTGTCATATTGAATGTCTTGGTTGGCTGATGCCTTTGCTTAGAGCAAGGCAGCACTCATCTCTCCACGCTGTCAGATAGCTGTTCTCTTGGTCTTTTGCTTTTGAATAAAGAGCCAAGAGGGCAACAACTCCTCTGAATGAATTCATTGTGTAGTGGGGATGGGTGCAGGGTGGTGGGAGGAAGCCTGTGACTGCATTTGGGAGAGAGGAAGCATAGGCTCCACACATGGAGCAGTGCCCATGCTCACTCCCAGACCCAAGAGGGACTTAGCACACATCAGAGACAAGAGCCACCATACATAAAGGGCAGATGTCCTCCTCTGGAGAAGGGGATATGCAGGAAGGACTCTTGCCAGGGGTTCAAGTGGGACCTGGCTTTGCAGGGATCAGACCCTTTGTATGGTCAGACAGACCCCATGATGGGCTCAGGTAACCTTTTGTTTAGGACATTATCTCCCACCAGTTTTACTACGACGCCCACTATCCTGCCCCACAGACCCCATGAAGCAGCATGTATTGCAACACCAGTGTCACATCCCTTCACTGTAAGGCCTAAAAGAGGTCTCCCTCAAGGTCCTATTTTCAGGTTTCACTCAGCTGCATTGCTCTGAAGACTGCTGAGTGTGCTCTGGAATCTATTTAGGGGTTTCTTGCAAAGTTTGACCAAAATTGGTCAAATTGTTATGGAGTTCTAGGTCAGGAGCATCACTCAGGTTTGGAATCGCTCCTTAAATCATAGTGCTTGGGGAGGGTCAATTCACCTTAAGTAGAAAAACCTTTTACATTTTCCGCTGGACAGCCCAGGCCAAGGCAGGAGAGCGACAGGAGTTGAGCACTGCTACTAATGAGGTTTTTAGGTAAGCATTAGAAATGTACCTTGTGGTGGTGGCAACTTTTATTGTAGGGGGGATGTTTGCATGGCAGCCCCATGACACCGCACAACCTGGTGCCGGTCACTGACTCTTAGTTCCTCTGCTGACTCTCTCTTGCTGTGGGGCCAGTGAGCTGGATGGAGTAGGAGAGGGATGTGACCAGGAAAGGAATGATGTGTTGGGAAGGCAGAGCTTTGCTGCAGAGATGAGGAATGAGCCAAACTTGGTGTCTGCCTTGGCCATAGGTGGGTTAGGCAGTGAAAACTACGGCTTAAGGGGGTGGGCAGAATGCTGGTGTCTCCGAGGAATGGGGTGGCACATTTCCCTGTGAGTTCTCCATGTGTGGAGTCTCATGTTGTTGCCTTGCCTGCAAAGCCATGCAAGCTGTGCCAGGGGATGTCCACCGTCCCTTGGATCTGTCCTTGCTTTCTGTCTGCTCAGGCCCACAAGCTCAGGGGAGATGGAGGGAGATGGTGTTGAGCCCCACTTTGTTGTCTCCACTCTTTAACATGAAGCCTCTAGGGGAGAAGCATAATCTGATTTTAGTGCTGAAGCCCCACGCTGGAGAGGACTACCCAGAAAAGGTGGTTGGTAGAACTGCAGTGATGCCTTGGGCTACAAATACATTAAGTCAAAGCACGGCTGACAGTTTGCTGTACTTTTTCAGGGTTTGATGGCAGATAACAGCCTTCTAAGTAGATAATTAATACAAATTCAGTGGCCACATATGGGCCGTTCCTTTGTTCGTTGGAGAGATGTGGATCTGAGCTCTAAGCAGCTTCCTCCTGACCGCTATGGCTCACTGCCTTTGCCAGCTCTCCCCAGGCTGTGTTGCGATGCGGCTCTGCTGTTCCAGAGCCCTGAAGAGTTGGTGCAATGATCTAGGAAGAAAAACCCCCAACCCAAACCCAATTTGGGTTTTCATGACACGTGAGCCCTCTATTGGGCCTTGTAAACTTTTCCTGACATTACCACTTCATGAAAACTTCGATTTCAGCTGTTGACAATCTTTAATCTCCTTTCACCCGCCAGGTCTGTCTCCTTTCCTTACTTAAAAAAAACAGGTTGATTTGGTTTTGTGGCATCTTTCAAATGTCAGCAGTTACCAGACTAACATAGAATGCAAAGGCCTTAGCAAACAGTCTGTTAAAGAGCCAGGGCATATAAATTTAAAGGCATGATATAATCTAGGAGGAATCCGTCAGCCGGGGAGCCTCTTGCATGAAGTGTATTGAGAACTAAGCACAATATGAGCAGAAGGAAAATTGCTTTTTCCCTTTTGAATTTTGATTCACTTACCAGCAATACTTACTTGGAGTAGGCAGAGCCTGCTTCTCATTTGCTGGAGAGATGGGAGAATTCTGGTGCCACTCATCTTGTCACCAAATTAAATATGTCAACTTGCTGCCAGGTAGCTGTGATATTAATGATACACTTGTAATCCCTTCCGTTGGGGTGGCCGGTGCATGGAGATGTGAGACTCTTGACCACTGTTCACACATTGAAAGGGGAAACAGCAGTTCTGCAACCCTGGGGAATTGCAGCTCCCTCCCTCACTTATTCCTGCCCTGTTACCGGAGCCAGGCTGTGATCAGCCCCTGCTGCTCAGTGTGGGGACACCTCCCAGCGCCCGCTTCACCTGGGAATTAGCAGAGGACTGGAGCCTGGGGCAATCTGTGGGCACAGGCGCTCAGGCAGCTCCGAGCTTCTGTCTCTTAGGGTGGTTGCGGCGCTGCTCCCACTCACATCTCCTCTCTCTGGAGAGGAAAGAGCTGAGCTTAATCATAGAATCATGGACAGGTCTGGGCTGAAGGGACCTTAAAGCTCCTCCAGCTCCAACCCCTGCCATGGGCAGGGACACCTTCCACTGGAGCAGTTGCTCCAA